>PVJL010004222.1:0-135733 GCA_004026885.1 Lyroderma lyra
GGGGAGGGGGTGGGAGAGGAGGGGGGGGAAGCTAAATATAAGGGGATGGAAAGAGGGGTCACATTAGGTGGTGAACTTATTATGCATCAAGTTGACAATGCACTGTGGAATTGTATGCCTGAAACCTATGTAATCCTTGCTAACAGATGTCACCCCAATAAGTCTAACAATAAAAATGAATTAAAAAAAAATAAATAAATAAAAATAAAAAAAAAATAATAAAAAAAATAAAAAATAGTTTCAAATAATAACTTTAAGGGAAGTACAGCATTAAGTAGTATTAATTTAGTTATATTTAGTTTCTTCCTCTCACTCTTAGTTTATTACATTGATAGATGAAAACATATTCAGTAAATTCAGCATTTATTGAAGGTCTGTATCAAGAGTCAAAGCAATAAAATAAATACAGAAACAACAAAATGGTGGCATGAGGAAGACCCCTGAAAAACTCCCTTGGAGATTACAACAAGTAAAACATCTATAACTCAACTAAGGACTTCTACAAATGCACAAACACAGCTAAGAGACCCACTCATTGCAACGCAGTACCTGCAAGTGGAAAGAGGGGCAAATGGAGAAGAAAAAAGGGGATGTGCAGAAACATGGGCCACCCATAGGTCCTTGCTTGGAACTCTACTGCTGGGGGAAGGAGAAGGAAGAAGGTGGTGGATGAACATTCGAGACCCCACTCAGTCTGCAGGATAGAGAAAAGGAGGCCCAGAGGAATGGGCCATGAGACACTGCAATCAGACCTCACTTTGACCCCCAGTAGGTGCAGATTGGGTGCAAGAGATTCAGAGGCCCAACTTCACTCTGGTTCTGAGAGGAAGGAGAGTGACAGGGTTGGTTAGGAGCTGCATTATGACCTCACTTTAACCCAGGAAGTAGTAGGAGAGAGGGGGCTGTTGGCATGTTTCTTGGCCCACAACCAGCCTGGTCTGAGACTAACAGAGGACAGCTGACCTCAAGGCTTAGGCCAAAGACCTCAGGGCAAACCAAGAACAGAAAAGCATAAGTTTGTACTGTCCACGTAGCCCCACAGCTACAGGCAGAAACAGTTTTGAACCCTGGCTACCACCTCCCATTCCAGACCTCTACCCTCCAGTATTAATAGTGAACCCCAAAGAAACTGCAGCAGCAAGTGTCAGTTAAGGAGCAGAATATCTATAAATAGAGAGGGTTCCAGAATGAAGAAACAAAGAAATACAGCTCAAAATAAACTCAAACAGCAGAAAAATCGCAGTAAACATAATGGAGTTAAACAACCTAACAAAGACAGAGCTTAATACAATGATTATAAAAATGATCAGAGAAATTTAGTGATAATTTCAGCAGAGAAATAGCAAGCATAAAGAAAGACATAAAAAAAAATCAGGCAGCAATAAAATTTACAATAACTGAAATAAAGAATGGAATAAAAGAAATCACCAGACTATATGAAGCAGAGGCATGAATCAGTGATTTGGAGATAAAGGTAGTAGGCATCCAATCAGAACAACAATAAGAAAAAAAGAACCCCAAAAATTGAAGATATAGGACTCCTCTGGGACAAGATCAAATGTAACAACATTCTTATCATAGGAGTACCAGAAGGGGAAGAGAAACAGAAAAGGATCAAGAACTTATTTAAAGAAATAGAAATGGCTAGAAATTTTCCTAACCTGGAGAAAGAATAGACATACAAGCCCAGGAAGTGCAGAGAGTCCCAAACAAGATAAACCCAAACTGACCTACATTGAGACACATCATAATTAAAAGAGCAAAAGTTAAAGACAAAGAGATAATATTAAAAGCAGCAAGAGAAAAGCAAATAGTCAACTTAAAGGGATCACCTCTACAACCATAAGTGAATTTCTCAACATAAGCAAAGGTATGGCAAAAAATATTCAACCTGATGAAAACCAAGGATCTACAACCAAGAATAATGTATCCAGCAAGTTTAACATTCAAAATTGAAGGACAGATAAAGAGTGTCTCAGATAAGAAAAAGCTAAAGGAGTTCATAACCATCAAATCAATACTACAAAAAATGTTAGAGGGACTTTTTTTTAAGATGGAATAACATAAAAAGCAAAAATTATGATTAATAAAATGGCAATAGCTACATATCTATCAACACTTATGAGTGGAGTGTCTAAAGAAGAAAATGAAAAAGCAGAACAGGTACAGATTCATACATGTAGAAAACATTTGGTTTGTTGCCAGATAAGAGTAGAGTTGGAGGAGGAGGTGAAATAAGAAGAAGGAATTGGGAAGTTCAGTTTGGTGGTTGCAAAGTATTAATAATAGTTATGGGGATATCGGGTATAACATGAGAATATAGTCAGTAATGTTGCAATAATCATATGTTGTGTCAGATGGGTACTAGATTTGGTATGGTAAAAGAAGGAGGGCTGAAAAAATGGTTAAAAAAGGGGAGAACTCAAGAAGTACAAATTCATAGTTACAAAATAGTTACAATAATGTATAGTGCAGCATAGGGTGTACAGTGAATAACATTGTAATAACTATACATGGTATCAGAGGGAAACCAGATGTATTTGAATGAAAATTTTCTAAGTTACATAAATGGCTCACCACTATGCTGTACACATGAAACCAGTATATTATTGAATGTCAAATATAATTGAAAAAATAAAAATAATAAAAAGTAGATACAAAAATGAAGATATTTGAAAATTTCCATGAAAGAATTTAGAATATATTGAATCAAAAATTTATATCTAGTGATAAAGATAGGCAAGTAAATTGTATGCATTAGAAAATGCTTTCAGTAGCAAAAATCAGAAAATTCAACTAACAGAAGCTCATGCAATAAATAATTTTAATTTCTCACATGTAAAATGTTTGTAGATGAGTGTCCAAGTCAGATGTAGTATTTCTTTTTTTGTTTGTTTTGTCTAATTTATTGGGGTGACATTGATTAGTAAAAATTACATAGGTCCCAGGTGTACAATTCTACAATATATCTTCTATGTGTTTTATTATGTGATTATCACCCAGCATCAGTTCTCTTTTCATCACCATATATTTGTGACCCTGTCCCTTCTCCCCCTCTCCTCTGCCCCCTTACTCTCAGGTAACTACTAAATTATTGACTCTGTCCATGAGTTTTGTTTCTTTGTTGCTTTCAATTTTATGTTAATAATCAAACTAAATTTCTCCATTCCTTTCCCTTATTTTATATACTCTCCCATCTCTTATTCCATCTTAAAGAAGTCCCTTTAACATTCTTTGTAGTACTGGTTTGGTGGTGATGTATTTCTTTAACTTTTCCTTTTCTGATTAGCTTTTTATCTGTTCTTCAATTTTGAATGCTAGCTTTGATGGATACATAATTCTTGGTTGTAGATCCTTGGATTTCATCACATTGAATATTTTCTGCCAATCCCTTCTGGCCCGTATAGCTTCTGGTGAAAAATCAGCTGAGAATCAAATGAGTGTCTTTTCATAAGTTACTACTTGCATTTCTATTGCTGTTTTTAGAATTTTCTCTTTTTCTTTAACTTTTGCCATTTTAATTATGATGTGCCTTGGTGTGTTCTTGTTGAGGATCACCTTGTTTGAGATTCTCTTTGCATACTGGATTTGTATGTCTGTTTCCTTCTTCAGGTTAGGAAAATTTTCAGTCATTATTTTTTCAAATAATTTCTTGATCCCTTGCTTTTCTCTGTCCCTTCTGGTACACCTATGATTCTAATATACTTCCACTTAAAATTATCCCAGAGGAATCTGAAACCATCCTCATTTTTCTGCATTCTTTTATCTATATGTTCTAAATGAGTGTTTTCTGTTGACTTTTCCTGCAAAAACTACTTTGTACTTCTATTTTATCTAGTTTGGTAACTTTTATTCTATTCTTCATTTCAGTTAATGTAATCTTCATTTTTCTCTGGTTCTTTATAATGGTTTGTAAGTCTTCAATACTTGCTATCTCTCTGTGGAAATTATCATTTATTTCCTCAAGCATTTTTATAGTCACTGCTTTGAACTCTGTTTTTGATGGGTCATCTGTCCCCATCTCTTTAATTCTCTTGTTTCTCATTTTTGCAGCCTCTCTCGACCCTCCCAGCTGCAATTTCTTTGGTGTTCACTGCTGATACTGGGTGGGCAGAGGTTTGTGGATGAAGGATGTTTGTGGCTTTGTTTTCTTCCTGTGATCTGCGGATTGTTTGGGGAATTTGGATGTGATTGTACCTTTCTGTTCATGGTTTGCCCCACGTGCAGGTTCTACTCTGAGCTTTAGGGTCATGCCTGTATGCTGGTATGTCAAATTATCCTGGTTGTGGGCCAAGAAATGCATGCATGCAGCCCCCTCTTTTCCAGGCATAGTATTCACACTACAGCTCCTAACCACCCAGTCCCTCCCCTCCTCTGGGAATTGTACTGAAGTCTGGCCACTGCATTTTGCAGACCACTCTGCACCACTTGGGGCCAAAGTGAGGTGGTTGTAGTATCTCATGCCCTCATCTCTGGGCCCCCTTTCTTCTGTCCCATGAATCTAGTAAGGCCCAGAGAGCTCTCTCACCACCTTCTTCCTTCTCCCTCCCCTAGCAGTAGAGTTCCAAATGGGGATGCAGATGTGGCCATGTCCCCACTCTTCTTTTTATTTCTCCTTTGTTTAACCCCCTGCCCAAATGCAGGTACCTTAATGCAACAAGTGGGTTTCTTAGCTGTTACTGTGTGTTGTGTGTAGAGGATCCTTGATTAAGGTATATGTGTTTAGTTAGTTGTAATCTCTGGAGGAGTTTTTAGGAGGTCCCTTTTATGCTGTCATTTTGTTGTATCTCCAGGTGCAATATTTCAACAATGTTTCATCACTTGGCTTTGCATCCTTGGCATGTGTCTTCTGGCCTTGTGCTTTCCACCTTATGGTTAAAAGGTAGCTGTTACAAATCTGAGGATCGTGTCAGTGTTCAAAGCAGAAATGAGAAAGAGACAGCTCCTCTGTTAAAAATGTCATGAAAGCAGCATTTAGGCTAGAACTTTAAGGATAAATAAGATTGGATTAAAAATTTGGGGGTTATAAAACAATTCAGAATATAATAAACAAAGGAAAGGCAATGGGGTATAAAATGACATGGTTTGGGGAATGAGCAAATAGAAGTATGGTATATCTTAATCTAAGAGACTGTATAAATGTGCTGGTAGGGAAGTTGTGTGCTGAAAATTTACAAAAGAATTTTGATATTCATTTGTGCATAGGCTGACCAGATGTACCATTTTAAACAGGACAGAAAACAAAGGTACTATCCTATTTCAAATGGTACATATAGTTAGGCTACTGACACCTTGAATTTAGCCCAGTGAGGCTAGGTGAACCATACGTACTGTTTGAAACAGGACACTACCTTATTTTTTGTCCCTTTTAAAATCATTTGTCTCATCAGCCTATTTATAAAAGACTTTTGTTGTGGTGCTAAATAGTTTAACTTTCAGTGGTTTTTCAGAACCTGCAAAATCAAAATCAAACTCTACAGCCAAGCAATTGACGGTCTTGATAATTGGACTTAGCCTGCATTGCTTATTCATTTTTTTTATCACTATACTCCACATATATCAATGCTTTTGGTCAAACTGGATTTCTTGTCACTCCTCAACACAATATCCTCTTTTTATATCCATACAATGCCTCCTGTTGTGGTTTCTACTGAAATGTCTTCCTCATCCATGAACTTATGTCCATTGAGTGTCTGTCCATCAAGAGATGTAGAATTGTCTCTGATCACCTTAACTCTCTTTTGAGTGTTTCAAGTATAATGGATTTTTGATGGACAAGGTGATCTAGGACAAATCCTAGTCCAGATTCAAAAACTGGAAAGAATGATGACAGCCTCAGATAAGATTGTTTCTTTGGGCAAGATGGTGACAGGGGAGTAGGTCCCTAAAGCCTCTCTCAGAAAACACAATTCAACGGACATTTGGGAGCCAAGGAAGGGGACCCTGAGTGATACAACAACAGCGGAGAAATCCACGCATTGCAAGAAAACACATGAAGGTTGGAGAGAAAGGGGTGAGCAGGAGAGAAGGGAGGGAGTAGAGACAGATCGTGACAGGACCCCATCACTGCTGATTATCTGGGAGCAGCACAGTGCATGAGAGAGGAGAGGCTAAGAGAAGACAAGAGTGAAAGCCAGCTAAAGAGGCAGAATGGTGAGAGACAGTGGGGGAGCTTGGCCTTACAGCAGCGTGGTAGGGACAGAGCTTGGGAGCCAGCCTCTGAAGCTCTTGAGTAACAAGAGGGCTGAACAAGAACTCTGAACAGCAGCAAGCCAAGGTGGGGCCCCAGAGACAGCACTTCAGCTCCTGGTGCCCCTGTGGCACACAGCACGTACATGCACACCTCAGTTACTGGCCCTGGTGTAGATGAGCTGACTGCCATTGCACAACCCGTGATATTAGGGCCATTGCTTTGGACTTCTGGTTCATGTGTGCCCAGTGCCCACATGCGGTGCAAGTCTGCAGACTCTGCTCTGAATTGCCAGTCCATAGAGCAGGCCCAGGAAGAAATGCAGATTTGATAGCATTAGCCACAGCCAGCAAAAGCAGCCTCAGCCCACATCCCTCAGCTTCACCAGCATAGGGTAGGAGGTGGAGCTGTCCCAGCACTCTTTGTTGGCCTCTCCCCTCTTCCACAGCTTCCCAATGAAGTACAGAAAGGGGTGGGACCCCAGATAGACAAGCACTGCCTCCAAACATCGCTGGAGACCAGGGATAAGGCCTAAACACCTCCCCTCTCTCCCAAAACGTGGCCCCCCAGTTCCACCTACTGCCTGCCCTACAGTAAGACACAACAAAAATATGAAGCAGGGCTCCTGGGCTCTGCTTTACTTAGGATCTAAAGATGCTCAGAAAACACATAAAAATATTCAGAAGACAGTTTCATAGACCTAGAATTTTCTGAACTATGTAACAGAGAATTCAAAGGAGCCATTCCAAAGGCTCTGAGAGAAATGAAAACATACTAGCAGAACACCATAACTCAGGTGAATGACCTAAGAAAGGAAATCTGTGAACAAAAGGAACACTTTAACAAAAATATTCAAAACATAAGGAAGATAAAGATGGAAATTCAAGAGATAAATAACACAATAAAAGAAGTAAGAAATGAAATAACTGCCCTAGGAAAGAGGGCAAACCAGATGGAGGAAGAATTAGTGATATTGAATATCAGAAAATGGAAACATCTCAAAAAGAGAAACAGAGGGAATATAGAACCACAAGGATTGAAAAAACTCTGCAACAACTATCTGAATCCATGGGACAAAACAACATCAGGATAATAGGACTAGAAGAAGAAGCAGAACACTTTACAGAGAATGTACTCAAAAAAATAGTAGATGAGAAATTTCCAAACCAATGGAAAGATCTGGAACTGCAAATTCAAGAAGAAAACAGGCCCTCTAGATACCTAAACACTAGCAGATCTTGTCCAAGACACATGGTACTAAAGATTTAAAAACTAAAGAGAAACACAATTCTCAAGGAAGCCAGGGAAAATTATAATCTTTAAAGGAAAATCCATCAGGCTGGCATCAGACTTCTCAACAGAAACTCTACAAGCCAGGAGGGAGTGGAGTCAAATATTCAAAACTTTAAAAGAGAGAAACTTCCAGCCAAGAATAAATTATCCAGCAAAATTATCTTTCATGTCTGAAGGTGGAATAAAGACCTTCTCAGAAACACAGAAGCTGAGGGAATTCACCAGCACGAGGCTGGCACTTCAAGAAATACTGAAGGAGGCTCTTTGACCTGAAACAAAACATCAGAAGAAATGGAATAGAGTTGGGACAACAAGAAAGAAATAAAAATAAAACAATAACAAAAATGTAATGACCACAGGAAATCCTCACATATCCATCATCACTCTAAATGTTAATGGACTGAACTCACCAATAAAAAGACACAAAGTAGCAGACTGGATTGAAAAACAAAACTCATCCATATGCTGTCTCCAAGAGACGCACCTCAGCCATAAGGACAAACACAAAGACTCAGAGTGAAAGGATGGGAAACAATCCCCCAAACAAATGGTAACCAGAGAAAAGCAGGAGTTACCATACTGATATCTGATGAAATAAACTTCAGGTTAAAAAAGATAGAAAGAGACAAATATGAATGTTACACAATGATAAAAGGCACAATACAACAAGATTTGACACTAATTAATATATATGCTCCTAACAAGGATGCACCAAAATATAAAAAGCAACTACTAACAGACCTGAAAGAAAATGACAAGAGCACAATCATTTGGGAGACTTAAACACCCCCTTAACACTCATGTGCATGTCATCCAAACAGAAAATAAATAAGTAAATATCAGCTTTAAATGACACATTACAGCAATTTGATATAATTGACATTTACAGGACACTTCATCAAGCAAAAAGAGATGATAATTTCTTTCCTAGTGTACATGGAACATTTTGAGGAATACACCACATGCTGGGACACAAAAGTAGCCTCAGCAAATTCAAGAAGATTGAAATCATACCAATTGTATTCTCAGACCACAAAGCTTTGAAATTGGAGATCAACTGTAAAAGGAAAGCAGAAAAAAACACATATGCGTGGAGATTAGTCAACATCTTATTTTAAAATGACAGGATAAAAGAACAAATAAAAGAAGAGATTAAAAATATATAAAAACTAATGACAATGAAAATGCAACACATCAGAATTATTGGGACACAGAGAAAGCAGAAATAAGAGGGTAATTTATATCATTACAGGCCTATCTTAAGAAACAAGAAAAATCACAAGTAAACACCTTAGCATCCCATCTTAAACAACTAGAAAAAGAAGAGCAGACAAAACCCAAAGTCAGCAGAAGGAGATAAATAATAAAAATTAAAGCAGAGTAAACCAAATAGAGAACAGAAGGACAATAGAAAAAATTAATATTACAAAGAGCTGGATCTTTGAGAAAGTCAACAAAATTGGCAAACGCCTGGCTAGACAAATCAAAGGATGAAAGGAAAGGACACAAATATCCAAAATTAGAAATGAAAGGGGAGAAATTACCACTGATACCACAGAAATACAGAGGATTATAAGAAAATATTATGAAAGGCTTTATGCCACTAAATTAAACAACCTAGAAGAAATGGACAAGTTTCTAAAAACTTATAGCCTACCTAAACTGAACCAAGAACTGGATCATCTAAATAGATCAATCAATAGCAAAGATATTGAAATGACTACCCATAATCTCCCTAAGGCAAAAGCCCTGGACCAGATGATCTCACCAACGACTTCTACCAAGCATTCAAAGAAGAATTAATGCCTGTTCTTTAAATACTCTTCCAAAAAAAAACTGAAAAGAAAGCAGTACCTACTAACTCATTCTATGAGGCCAACATTACACTAATACCAAAGCCTGGTAAAGACAACAGACACACAAAAAACTGTAGACTAATATCTCTGATGAACACAGATGAAAAAATCCTAAACAAAATATTAGCTAATAGAATACAACAATACATCAAAAAGATTATACATCATGATCTAGTGGAATTCATCCTAGGAGCACAAGGATGGTTCAACATATGAAAATCAATCAATGTGATACACCACATAAACAAAATCAAAGACAAAGACCATATGGTCATTTCAATTGATGCAAGAAAAGTTTTTGACAAGATAAAACATCCATTTATGATCAAAACTCTAAATAAAATAGGTATAGAAGGAAAGTATCTCAGAATAATAAAGTCCATATATGACAAACCCTCAGCTAACATCATATTAAATGGGGAAAAGCTGAAGCTTGTTGCCCTAAAATCAGATTAAGACAGGGATGCCCCCTGCCACCACTGTTATTCAATATAATATTGGAAGTTCTAGCCACAGCAATCTGGCAAAAGAAAGGAATAAAATATATCCAAATTGGGAAAGAAGAGGTCAAATTGTCACTCTTTGCAGATGACATGATTCTTTATATAGAAAATTCCAAAGATTCTACCAGGAAACTATTAGAAACAATAAATGAATATAGTAAAGTTGCAGGATACAAAATCAGTCTAAAAAAATCAACAGTATCCCTATATACAGTATTTCATTTTAGAGGAAAAAAAAATGAAGGAGTCAATTCCTCTTGCTATCACAACATAAAGAATGAAATACCTGGGAATTAACTTAACAAAGAATGTGACAGACTTAAACATGGAAAAGTAGAAGATACTTCTGAAAGAAATTGAAGCAGACACAAACAAATGGAAAAATATCCTCTATTTATGAATAGGGAGACTTACAATTTTTAAAATGGCCATTTTGCCCAAAGCAATCTATGGATTTAATGCAATACCTATCAAAATCCCACAATCTTATGTTCATGAAATAGACAAAAGAATTATCAGATTTATATGAAACCATAAAAGACCTCAAATTGCCAAAGCAATACTACATAAAAAGAATAAGGCTGGTGGTATTACATTCCCTGACTTCAATTTATATTACAAATCATCAATAGTCAAAACAGCTTGGGGGAGAAAGGAGAGGGGGTGGGAGAGGAGGGGGGGAAGCTAAATATAAGGTGATGGAAAGAGAAGTCACATTAGGTGGTGAACTTATTATACATCAAGTTGACAATGCACTGTAGAATTGTATGCCTGAAATCTATGTAATCCTTGCTAACAGATGTCACCCCAATAAGTCTAACAATAAAAATAAATTTAAAAAAAAAACAGCTTGGTATTGGCAGAAAAACAGAAACATAGACCAATGGAACAGAACTGAAAACCCAGAAATAAATCAATAAATTTATGCACAAATAATTTTTGATAAAGGAGCTAAAATTATGCAGTGGAGAAAAGACAGCCTTGTTAGTAGGTGGTGCTGGGAAAGCTGGAAAAATATGTGCAAAAGAATGAATCTGAGCTGTGAACTCTCACCATATACAAAAATTAACTCAAAATGGATTAAAGACCTTCATATAAAACCTGAAACAATAAATTGTATAGAAGAAAATATCGGTACTAAACTTATAGACCTGGAGCTCAAGGAAGACTTCATGAACCTGACATCAAAGGCATGGGAAGTAAAAGCAAAAATAAATCAATGGGACTATATCAAACTAAAAACTTCTGCACAGCAAAAGACACCATTGAAAAAGTAAAGACACAGCCAACTGAATGGGAGAAAATATTCACAAATAATGCATCAGATAAGGGTCTAATATCTAAGCTATATAAAGAACTAATATGACAACATCAAAAAAACAAACAACCCAATTAAAATTTGGGCAGAAGGACTAAACAGACACTTCTCCTATGAAGAAATACAAATACCAGCAGACATATGAAAAAATGCTCATCCTCATTAGCTATCAGGGAAATGCAAATCAAAACCACAATGAGATACCACCTCACACCTGTGAGAATGGCTGTTATCAACAAGACAAGGAATAACAAGTGCTGGAGAGGATGTGGAGGAAAAGGAACTCTTGTACACTGCTGGTGGGAGTGCAAACTGATACAACCACTGTGGAAGGCAGTGTGGAAGTTCCTCAGAAAATTGGGAATGGAGCTACCATTTGACCCAGCAATCCCCCTTCTGGGGATCTACCCCAAAGACTTGAAAACCTTTGTTCGCAAAAATTTATGTACCTCAATGTTCATTTCTGTGCTGTTCACAGTGGCCAAACCATGGAAACAACCAAAGTGCCCTGTGACAGATGACTAGATAAAGAAGCTGTGGTGTACATATACACAATGGAATATTACTCGGCTATAAGAAAAGGTGAAATACTGCCAGTTACAAGATGGATGGACCTGGTGATCATCATACTAAGCAAAATAAGCCAGACAGAAGAAACCAAAAACTGTATGGCTTCACTCATATGCAGAATATAGAACTGAAAGCAGCAAAGGAAATAAAATGAACAAACAAACCAAAAACTCATGGACACAATCAATAGTTTATTATTTATTTGTGGACAAGTGGAAAGGGAGTGGGAGAAGGGGGAGGGGTGAGGATCATGTCATCTGCAAAGAGCGACAATTTGACCTCTTCTTTTCCAATTTGGATATATTTTATTCCTTTCTTTTGCCAGATTGCTGTGGCTAGAACTTCCAATATTATATTGAATAACAGTGGTGGCAGGGGGCATCCCTGTCTTAATCTTGATTTTAGGGCAACAAGCTTCAGCTTTTCCCCGTTTAATATGGTAATGGAAAGAGAACTCACACTGCATGGTGAACTTATTATACAAGTTGATAATGCACTTTAGAATTGTATACCGGGAACCTATGTAATTTTTGCTAACCAATGTCCCTCCAATAAATCTAACAATTAAAACAAGAAAAAAGATTATTTCTTTTCAGGTGACTCCCAAACAGGCAGTAAAGTAGTGCCAGGGATATACATAGGATTTAGAGGCAAATAAGTGGATGTAGTCTCCCAGTTTCTTTATTATCCCTCATGAAATCATGTTGCAATTGATTGGTCAACTCAGGCTTGTGGAATTAGGAAATCTACCAGCTCAATGTGTACCACTTGGACAGAAAAGGAACCACATCAGCACTTCAGGGTCTAGCTATTACCACACGAAGAGTTTTTTGCTTCAACACCATTACATCCAACATTTTTTTTGTGACCGGGACCTACACAAACTATCTTACCACATTTTTTTCTAATATTAGAACTATTTATGTATTTCTTTTAGACATTGTAAGAAAATGATTAAGAGTATAGCAGCATAGCATCTAGAGTCAAACTGCCAAAATTTAAATCTCAACTCCACCATTTACAAGCTGTTATCTTGAACAATGCACCCCAGTTTCCTCATCTATACAATGGAAACAATAATGATATTCACCTTGTTTAGTTGGTGTGAGGCCTAAGGCCAGGGCCTCAAATTAATTGATTTTTGTCAAATTTTGATAAATTTTGAGGAAGAAGACTATCTGATTCATAGTTTCCCCTGTCATATTTAAAACTTGCCATATAGCGGGTTCCCTGGTGGTATAGTGGCTAGCCCTTGGTGCTCTCAACACTGAGGCCTGGGTTTGATTCCCAGCCAGGGAACTATCCCCCTCCCCCAAATAAATAAATAAATAAATAAATAAATAAATAAATAAATAGAATTTGCTCTGTGCACAAGTTTTTGAAAAATAAATGAATTACTGAATTAATCTGTTTTACTGCTTCATGGCTCTAGAAATAAAAGCAAACAATGAAATGAGGTGGTAGAAGAAATTTAAAATGAATGGACTTATTTCAAATACAGAAAAGCATTACCCTGTGCAAAGCTAACCAGTTCCACACAAACTACTAATGATGGACATGCACATTTTACGACCTCTCTGGAGGACAATTCAGCAAAATTAACAGAAGAACTTAAAAACTGAACCCATTGGAGAGAGCACTTCATAAATTATATAGATACTTACCCACTGTTTATACACCTAAAAATATAATATAATGTTGAATGTTAACTATTACTTAAAACACACACACACACACACACACACACACACACACACACAATAAAGTCTGATAATTAAGTCCATGAACTCCTAGAAAAAGTGTTAGGTACCTCATTGCTGAATATCACTGTGGTCACCTTTGAAGTACTCCCCTTGGGAAGCTATGCACTGACACTAGCACCTAGTTCACTCTTTCAAATCAATTTCAGAACTCTTATTCTGGAATGACAATCAGAGCTGTCAGAGTATTACCTTTAATGTCTTGAATGTCATCAAAATATCTTCCTTTCAGTACTTTCTTTATCTTCGGGCAAAGAAAAAAATTCATGAGGGCCAGATCAGGTGAATAGGGAGGGTGTTCCAATACAGTTATTTGTGTACTGCCTAAAAATTTCCTCACAGATGGTGCCATGTGAGCTGGTGCACTGTCATGATGCAAGAGCCATGAGTTATTGGTGAAAAGTTCAGGTCATTTTCATATAACTTTTTAAATGTAGCCTTTCCAGCACTTCCAAATAATAAACTTAGTTGACTGTTTTAGTACAGTTGGTACAAATTCATAATGAACAATTGCTCTGATATCAAAAAAGATTAACAACATTGTTTCAACTCTTGATTTGAGCTGATGGAACATTTTTGGTTGTGAAGAACTGCATAATTTCCATTGTGCTTTTAGATGCTTTATTTCAGGGTCTTATTGTACTCCCATGTTTCATCACCAGTGACAACATGGCCCAAATCATCATCTTGCCTCTCTAAAAGGTCTTGGCAAACTTTGACTCTTCTTTGCTTTTGTTCATCGGTGAACTTCTTCAGGACTATTTTTGGACATACCTTTCTCATGTCAAGATTTTCAATGAATATTTTTCTAATCATTTCTCTACTGATGTGTATTTGATCTGCGATGCTTCTCACAGTCAGCTGATGAGTTTGATGCACAATTTGATGAATTCGATGAATTTTTGCAATGTTTTCATCAGTTCTGTATGTTACTGACTGCCCTGACCTCTCTTCATCGGTAACACTTACTCTTTCCTCAGAAAAACATTTGTACACTGCCATTTTCTTCATGACATTATCTTCATAAACTTGAACTAACATGTCCCTGATTTCACTTCCACACTTGCCAAGTTTAACAAGAAATTTAATTTTTGCTTGTTGCTGTAATTCAAGCTCCAACATTCTCATGACAGCACACAAAAATGCAACAATAATAATAAACACCATTCATCAAGACACCACCACATGTTGACATGTACACAGCTGTGAGACACAGATATACCAAGGTTATGAAACCTTACTGAGTTGTTTGCACAGTGCTGCCAATATAAATGCACAGTGGCAAGTTCATGGACTTAGTTGTTAAAACTCATGTATATGAATATGCACACACACACACACACATGTTCATAGGGGGTAGAGTACAGTACAGGGAACATAGTCAATGGTATTGTAAGAGTGGCATTGTACTTTATACATATTTTTTAGGATTTAACACCCTAAGTTTAGTTTTGTTTGAGAATGTAATTTAGCTTAAAATAGTTTAAAAGGTTTTTTTTGTATTGTTCCCTTCTTCTCCTGTCAGCTTTGATCACTGTATGCATACCAGTTTCAATGACTCTGTTTATAAGACCCTAGACATTCCAGTTTCAGTGGTTTTGTTTACTTCAAAATTAAATGTCTGCCTCACTTTATAGGACAACTAGCATTAATGATTTGTCTCCTCAGGATTGCAGGCTACCTCAAAAATCTGTTTGCATTAATTTGAAGTTACCTCCTTCGGATACAATTTGAAGTTACCACTTTCAGACACTAGAGATTTTCCTTTTCAAGCTTCTTCAGCCAAAACCATCTCTCCCCCATCTTTTTCTTTGTTCTGCCTCTTACCTGCCTATAAAACATTTTGACTGTGCTAAGATGGAAAAGATGGACTTTGGACAAGAGCTCCCCATCCTCCAAAAGTGCTAGCATTTTAAACAAACAAGATTTCTTTCCACCAAACTTGTCTCTCAATTATTGGCCTATGATCAGCAAGCAGCCAGATCCTTAGCCCGGTAACAGTATTGCGATAGTTGTGTAAGGTATCAGATGGGAAGTAAACTTATTGGGGTTATTACAAAATAAAGTGTGTAAATTTCTAAGCATTACATTCTCTTGTAGATGTGAAACTAATTTTAAAAAAAGAAAAAAAAAGGAAAGGCATAGGAACCCAAAGTAAATCCATACTAAAAAAATAAAATGATAGATTTTGACCCAATTATTCTAATTCTATAAATTCTAAGAAAGTGACATAAGAAATGCATAAAGAATGTTATAGGATACAATGGAAACAATGTAAATGTTCATTGATAAAGATTAAATTTTACAATATTTATAGAATGAGAAACCTTTATTTTGACTGAGAAAAATGACATCATGGATTAAGTGAAAAGTAAAAGATAGGATTATAGAGAGTATAAGCCTATTTTTAAAAAGGAATAATGATAAAAAAGAATTTACTATCTTGTCATATGTTAAAAATGAGCCTGGAGAGAACTACATAAAATATTAGTTGCTGTCTTTTAATGAAAATATGAAGGATCTTTGTTTTCTTTCTTGATACTATTTTTTTAAATTTTTACAATGGGAGTGGTGTAGTGGCTAAGGCTTCGGCACTGTCAATGCTGCAACCTGGGTTCAATTCCCAGCCAGGGAACTACCCACATAAAAAAAATTTTTTTACAATGACCAAAAAACAAATTAAACCTTTTTTTTTTTTTTTTTGGTAAGCAATCACCTTGAAACCTCAGTTTTTACAAGCACTTGTGCAATGGCCTGTGGTTCCCAGCATGTTCACACATTCATCAAGGCTGTCAACAATCTGCCTTTGGTGTATAGGCAAGTGGGTGGTGTTGTGGAAGCAGGAAACCAAGAAGCAGACTGATTCTAATCCCATTTCTGTTGCTAACTTCTTGTGTGGCCTTGGACAAACTTTCTGTAATTTTAAAGAGCTATGTGGATATTCATGTAAGTATTGCTATGAAGTATGGGTAAGTTTAATTTTTATGTAAGTGGGTAGCATCAAGGGTCCTCAATTGCTAAAACAAATAGCCCTAACTGGGGAGATAAAAGAGACACTGAGGGCACAAAATGTAGGAAGCCACTCACTGTCAGGTCATGCTAGACTATCTGATTTTAATCTCATTTCTCATCTCCAAAATGCCAAATACCTCACCTCAATTCAACTCTAAGAGTGAGCAAGTTCCTTCCTATATTTTGCACACTAAATGCCTCTTACCCTAGTCTCTGCCATGCGTGTAAACACAGACACACATGCATGCAGTTTAGCAGCAGTCAGGAAAAGAGATGACAAATAGTTCTTTACAATGACTGTCAATACTATTGTGTTTCCTTATCAAATATGTATAACTACATATAGAAAGAAGAAATTGCTTTGTCTTCAGATAGGTGATAGGAAATAGAAAATATTTCTTTACCCAGACACTATCTTTTCCTTATTTTGCTTTTGCATGATCTGACTGTTTCTTCATGGACGTTACTGCCTTGGAATGACCCCAGATTTCCTACATTTGAATCCATAAGATCTGTATAAAAAGTTTCTATCCAGTGGCCTGGCTGTGGGACTATATGAATTATGGGAATATATGTCTTTTCTTCTAAATAAGAATACAATGTCTCCACTTGGAGCTAGAAACTTGCCAGGGTTATCCCACATTCTTTAGGCGCCTGCTTTTGAGCAGGCTCTCCCCCTTTTTCCCCCTCAACTCATCCTGTTTACACATGAGTCAGTCACATAAGCCACCTTGGAATTTTCTTTGTCTTCATAACTCCCTTCTACCTCCCCTTCCAATAGAATGTGAAATGGCCAATAGGGTAAGGACAAGATTGCGCAGTCAAAACCCTAGCCAACAGGGTAAGACACAGTCTTAATTAAGCCTGCATTAGAGATAAAAACTAGCATGGTTCTCTGCCTGGTATGCTTGCAGTCTCAGTCTTGTGCTGCTATGCACACTTTTGCAAACGTAAAAATTGCTTTGCTGAGATATTCGAATCTCTGAGTGTTTACAGCACCAGAGTTTTATTTCCAACAAAAATGGGGGCTCGTCTGGTATGTCCCATTCCCCTTTGGAAAGGGGTTCTGGTCTTCTCCACTGAGGGAGGTGTGCCCCACCACCTGCTTGCAGCAGCCCTCAGACCGAGGTAGCCAGAGGTGGTGAATAACCCTGGGATCTTGGCAATGTGGGAAAGAGACCTAAGCAAGCACCACAGTGACCAGGTAACTTTGTGCATGAACCAAGGTAAAAAACAAAAATCACAGGAGCAACAAAGCATTTCCTTAGTGGTTGGGACATCCTGGAAGTTGTGTGTATGTCACTGAGACATGCACTGGGCACGAAGTAAATGTGGAGTCTCAATCTGTGGTTCCATGACAACCTCATATGGTTTACAGCTGTAATCGGGATGACTCACAGCTCAATCTGAGTCAGGGTTTTACACCAGTTGCTAAGAGGTGTCCAACATTCCTGTGAGGGAAGTGGTCAGAAAGAGATAAAACAAAAGTCGGGAGTGTAAGAAACCTCCAGATGGGGAGGTTGAACCTCTAGACTAGGACTCACAGCCAGGAAGCCAGGATGAGAAGTACTACAAGTTAAAAAAAAATTCTTTAGAGAAAATAGAAGGACAAAATTCCCCCAGACAGTTTGTTAAGGTTAATGTTAAAGTACTGGAATGATAATGCCCAAACTAAAGGAAAAAAGAAACAACAGATGATTAAATATTTTGTTGCTTCATTTGGACACAAGAACCAATTCTATAACCCTCTGTCCTTTGGCACAATTTGGCTCAAATGAGGATTGAGTCTGCCAACTCTTAATTGAATATGTTAATGACAAAAACCCTGTCTCTCAAGAAGGACTAGATTATGCTCTCTGCTAGAGACGGGGTCCCATTGTCATGTTTCCCCTCAAGGAGAAAGAAAACAAAGTGGAGAAGGAAAAGTCTTCCTCTCCATAGGATCTACTCTCCTCTTTACCTTCACCTTACAACCCAGCTTTCTCTTCAGCCCCCATCCTAAAGTTCTCAGCCCTTCCCATACTTGAGATAGGACTCTATATCATGCAATTCCATCTTCTCTTCTGCATCTTAGGGAAGTGGCTAGAGCAGAGGGCACTCTTAGGGCACAGGAGCCCTTCTTAATAAAAGACATTCAGTGATGTAAGGGAAAACTAGGAGAATATTCTGAGGACCCCAGCAAGTTTGCAGATGTGTCTCAGAGATGGTAAAAGTAAGTCTTATAAGGTGTTTTTTTTTTTCTCTTGCCCTAGTAACTTTCAAGGTCTTGCAGAAAGCTGAAACATAAACAAAGCTCTGCCTCAGACAGCAACAACTATCTTCTGAGGCAGAGGCAACTAAGAAAAAAAGAAGGTACTTTTAAAATCAAACCTCTCAAGCCAATATTTTAGTCTCCTTAAAACTGCAGGAGATAAATAAAAGACCTACATTCTCATTAAAATTGCTAATAGTTCTTTTGTGTTTGTAGATTTACCATTAGAAATACTAATTGTTTGCTTTTTTAGTTGTCAGTAAAATTAAGGTTCTGAGGGTTATAGGTGTTAATTGGTATATAAAAAAAGATGTGTGTTTTTAAGAAGGTATGAAAATATATTTTTTAAGAAACTGAAAGAAAACAATTGGTCAAAAAGATAGTTATTTCTGAATGAGTAGAGAACAATAGACAAACTAAGAGGGACTAAGGAAGCTGTAGTTTGGTGCAGAGAAAATCTTGAAGTTTTGACATGGAGTTAAATGAAACAAGTTTAAAATCCCTCTGACCTATTGTTACATCCCTGATGAGAAGGCTCAGGTCCTAAGGAAGGTCAAGGAAATTTATTTCAAAGGCTTTAGCAACTGGGACAGGGAAGACAAGGAAGAAAGGAACAGTGAGATGGGAAACAAGACTAGAGACAGGCCAGATTTTTGGCCACAGTTATAGAGAGACCAAGGCTAAAGCCACCTCAGGGTCACCCCAGGAACCTCAGAGGAAGAACGCCAGGTATAGGAGGTTGCTTTGGGTGTAGAAGCCCAGACCTCTAAAACAAGGTGTGGCCCCAGTCCTCCAAAGCAGCTGTGCCCCCTGTACAAGCCTAAAGGGTGTAAGCAGAGGGATTGTTCCCTGTTCTCAAGGGACCAAGGACCAAGGACCAACATCCTCTCCACAAAAGGCTGTGATCAACTGACAGGGCCTAAAATAACCAGTGGTCCCAATAATAAACAGACCACCACTATGACGGGGGAACTATGGGTGACCCTTGACATGGCAAGTAAGCCTGTTATCAATTAGGAGCCATTTACTCTGTCTTAGCTCCTCACTCTGGACCTAATTCTTCTAAAACCTTCTCAGTTGTAAAAATAAATTTGGGTTTATATTCAGTCTATTTCTTGAAAGTGGCCTATACCTTAGAGGAATAGTAAAATGAGCCAATCACACTTTTAAAAGGATAAAGGTATGTTTCCTCTCAAAGGCTCTGCTGTGACCCCTGCAAAAAAATATGTAACATTTACTGGCTACGCTAAGCTTTTTTTTTTTTTTAATGTTTCAGCCAATACAAGTTTAAATTGCAGCCCCATAACCTTAATCAGCTATGCAAATGCACATATCAAATTGCCTGCTGGATGGTTTCTCATACATGGGAAGACTGTCTATTCCTAGATATCAGCTTATAGCACTGTTAGCCCTGTGCCCTAGGAAGATTAACTGTTTTTCTGTTCCAAAAGTCTCACCAAACTAGATATGGCAGGGAACTCTCTTTAGATTCTAACTGTGACAGTGATCTGCATTTATTCAGTCCAGCTGAGTATACAGCTTTATCTCTCTTTGTAGTACCAGCAATGACTATTGCCTTGAATGTGGAAATTACTAAAATGGCTTGCTCCATGGCAAAAGCTTTAAATGCAACCTCCTAGGCCATCCATGCCATGGGAGAGGAACTAGGACAGGTCAGAGAAGCAGTTCTCAAAAACAGAGCTGCTATAAATTACCTGCTATTAAGGCACAATCATGGATGTGAAGAATTTAAGGGACTATGTTGTTTTAAACTCTGAGACAACTCATAGTTAATTAAAGGCAAAGTCAAACAAATTTATAACATAGTGACCAATATCAAACAGAGAAGGGTTTTGTTTTGTTTTTCTGCTTTTATCTTTCCTCCCTTACTTTCTGGTTTTCTATGTTGGCTGGTATTCACTTGTAGATCTCTCACTAGCTGGATGCCAAAAGCTACATGAAAACCAAAGACTAAAATTTTCCTCCAGAGATCTGATGACCAATTTTATCTTAAGTTAGTCTCATAGATATGAGACCTCACTACTGACAGGAGGGAAATGACATGGGTCAAATAAAAGAGCCCCTCACTGTAGGGACTTTTATTCCCCTCTTCCCTAGTTACTTAGCTCCCCATTTTTGCTTTATTTTCCCCCAGTCCCTAGCCTTAATCACTCTCTCAATCAGTTCTCCTTTAACTTAAAACAATAGATTGCTCCTAGCCTGAATCATGAAATGTCTTCATTCTACCTCCAGCTTTAGATAATCATCCCAAAACTTAAACAATATGTGGTTAGCCTATATGTCCCAGATATCCTTTGCCCTGGCTTGAGTTAGTCATTCAGAAAAACTTGTAATTTATGTTTGCTAAATGTATTCCCAAAAATGTCCCCATCTTCAGCCTTAGTTATCCTGGAATTTGTGATTTATGATGACAAAACTTTACTTAGCTGTGTTTGCTAAACTTTAGCTAATTACCCTGGTGTCTGTGCTTGCTGATTATATCATCTCCATGCCATTCCTAGATAAGTAGTGACACCTGGGTGGCCAGCTAAGTCCAAAGTCAACAGGACACAAACTGCATGATGCTGAATGGATCTTCCATCATGCAGCCACCCTGCATCAATGGTTTTAAGGCCTGCTTTTCAGGCTAATGCTTTTAAATCTGTTAACTGAATCTATTTCTCCTCATCTAGAGGCCATTAGGATGCAGATGATGCCCTGACAAGGTTTCCAGCTCATCCCAACCAAAGAAATCAATACAATCTCCCAGGATAATCTTGAAACTCTTTCCCCCTTTTAGAACAGATATGGTAAGAGCTCAGTGAATCCCCAACAGGTAGGGACATTGACCACACTCAGCAGGAAGCAGATATGGAAGATGAGACCTCCCATCCCTCAACTTACCATAAAGATTTGGGGGATCACACCTCTCAAGAGAAAAATAAGGCAGGCAGATAGAATAGGAGGGATCTCAGAACCCCTCCCATGGGACCTGCCTTACCGGAAGTCATCACGACCATCATATCACCCTTTCTAGTAATCCCTGCCCCAAGATAGACAATCACAGGAAGTAACTGAATTTGGAAAGAAAACATTAGCAGTAAAAATGTGGAGTCTGCATTATGGTAGGGACCCAATGTTATACTTTCATCCCAACAACACAGCTCTTGATGGCACCATTACTAAGGCATTACAGAAACTAACAACTCTAGCTAATGAAATTGCTGAAAATTTGGGTATCCCTGATCCCTTTACTGACCTCATAATGTTACTGGAAAATGGGGTGTCCTTGTCGACACGATGTCTAGGTTCCTGATATCTCGAGCAAGGAATTGAATGAGACACACGCAAAAGTAAAGTGGTGAAAAAAGAGATAGTTTATTGAGGGGAAAGTACACTCCAAAGAGGTAGGAGCGGGCTCCAGCAAGGAGAGTGGCTCAGGAGCCCCAATGAACGAGGCTTTGGGGCCTTTATTCTGTCTTCAGGGGAGACACCTCTGGGTGTGGGGTCTCTTGATTGACAAGTTTGATTGACAAGAGGTCTATTACACAACGCCTTCTGACTGTGCATGTCCTTTCCCAGAGTTCAGTCTGTTAATGATATTAATGAACTTCCGGGCATATGTATGATATTACAATGATGGTATAATGAGATTCAGGTAACTCTCACTGCGCAGGCCTTAGGAGCTGGCCCAAGCTGGTGGGCTACTTGGGCACTCTGATTTCCTTGTCTTTGTCTGGAACTTCCTCCTAGTCTGGGGCAGGGATTACATGTGAAAGGGTGGTATCTAGGCATAACAATTCCAGCAGGGTGAGTCTCATGGGGGAGGTTGAGATTCCCCTATTCTATCTGCCTTCCTCACATCCTCTTGAGAGACGTGATCCCCACAAATCTCCATGGGAAGCTGAGGGGGTGGAGGTCTCATCTTCTGTATCTGCTTCCTGCTGAGGATGGTCGTTGTCCCTACCTATTGGGGATCCACAGAGCTCTCACCCTATCTGATCTAAAGGGGGAAGGGGTCTCGGGATCCGCCAAGTTGACTCCTTTGGTCGAGATGGGCTGGAAACCTTGCCAGGTGACTTCTGTATTACAAAGGCCCCTAGATAAGGAAAACCAGACCCAGTTAGTAAGTTGAAAAGCTTTGGCCTAAAAAAAGTGAAACTGAGAGCCAAAGAACTAGAATAGGAGTTTTTAGTGAAGTGGGGGGATGGCTACTCTGTTTGGCCCACATCAATAATAGCTCAGAAAATGAAAGAGACTCATGACTTCAGTCCTCACTTCCCTTATTATTGTATTTACAATACTGATACTAATAGGATGCTGTGTTATACCTTGTATTAGGGGACTAATTCAGAGGCTTATAGAAACAGCACTAACTAAACAGTTCCAACCCCCATACCATGATAACCTCTTACTCCTAGATACTTTAGAACAACAAAGTCATTTTTTTCTAATGGAATTTGAAGAAAAGAGTGATGAAATCCAATAAAAGAAACAAGGAGAACTGTGGGAATATGTGAATTATGGGAATATATGTCTTTTCTTCTAAATAAGAGTACAATGTCTCCACTTGGAGCTAGAAACTTGCAAGGGTCATCCTACATTCTTTAAGTGCCTCTTTTCAAGCATGCTTTCCCCCTCCCATCCACTGAAACTTATCCTGTTTACACATGAGTCACGTGAGCCACCTTGAAATTTTCTTTGTCTTTGTAAATTCCTTCTACCTTCCTCCCTCCCCACAGAATGTGAAGTGGCCAATTGGGTAAGGACAAAATTGTGCAGTTGAAACACTAGCCAACAGGGTAAAACTCAACATTAATTAAGCCTGCATTAGAGATAAAAAATGGCATGGCTCTCTGCCTCCAGTGTGCTTGCAGTCTCAGTCTTGTTGTGCTGCTATGCACCCTTCTGCAGAAGTAAAAATTGCCTTGCCAAGATATTTGAATCTCTGAGTGTTTGCAGCACTGGACTTTTATTTACAACACGGTGAAATCTTCCATATATCTTCCTACCACAAGCTTCAAGCCTTGCATATTTATGGAGTACCTGTTGGCCTCTATCTTCTTGAATTTACTGCTTCTTCATGGGCCTCTATCTTCTTGAATTTACTGCTTCTTCATGGTGTTTCCATTTACATTTAGTAACAAACTCTGGCATTTGAAGTGGGTATTGATCTGGCATCCTTAAAGGATGCTTCTTTCAGTTATTATCCTAATATTCTTATCTCTTTGATCTAAAGGTGTTAATTCCCCATAGCCAGAGTTGATCTTTGGAGTCCATTAGCCAGAAGGAAGTGCTGATGTGATAAAATCTACAGGGGTGCTGCAGGAATTGTGAGGACAGTACAGAAATTAGCATGATCATTCTCTCTGGCACATAGGTGGGCAGCGTGACCCCCAGTCAGAAATTTATTTTTGTAAGATATGATAGTCTTTCAAATTTTGGTTTTGAAGACAAATTAATGGTTTAGGCTTCTACCTTTAAATGGTGATTTTCCCTTGGTTCTTGTCTCTTGAAAAAAATAATTCAGTCAAAAGACAAAGTTTGTGAAAATATAGAATACTTAAAAGTTTATTAGTAAAAGAAAGTACACTCTGAAAAGTGAAGCAAGCTGACCCAAAAGAGGGAAGCAGCCCCCGCTTACATTGTTTGGGGTTTTTATACCTGTAGGTGGACGTTTCTCCCTCTTTCTTTCTTTTGTGATTTATTTGAAAAGAAGCAGAGCTACATAATAGCAGAATTCTGGGAAGCAGGATTTATGGTTGGATAAGTGGGGTTATTTCCCCTTTGTTTTGCATTTCTAAGATCATCTTATCTTTTCCATTTGAGGATAGCTGATAATGGGCCAGGGCTGATTCTTTATTCTGCATTTCTTTCCTGAGGACTTTGTCTCTATTTTAGGGGTATGTAGTATGTGTATGTGTGTGTGTGTGTGTGGGGGGGGGGGGCAACAGGCCAGTTCCTTTGTTTGCATCCCTTTCCTCCTTAATTTAGGGACACATGTTAATGGGTCTCCTAACAGGCAAGTTTCTTTCTTTGCATTCCTTTTAATTAAGAGGCAGCTGATAATGGACCCGGACAGTTTCTCCTTTCCTGGTTATATCTACCTACCTTCCTGCCTAATCTGTCAAACTTACCAAATTAGGCTTTTAGTCTATTAAGGAATATAATATAAACCAAATTCATATGATAATTCACTTAAACACTCATTCATTCTCATGAGTTGAAGTAGATCGTTCTGACATATGTAGATCAAAAGTTACATGATTATTGCCATTTCAGGCCTAATTTCTTTTAAATAAGAAATATCTAAGATACTATATTAGAGAAGAATTTTATTCAATGATGAAAGTAGTTACTTAGTTATGTTCTCACAGAATCATATATTGAAGAGCTGTATCTCAAAATATAAAACCAATTATAAATGTTGCAAGCAAACAGGATTGCTAGCATAAAAGTCTGAAAACCTCAGTCTAACCCCATGTGTCCCAATAATTGTGTTACCTCATATGGGAAGCTACCTTACTCTTAGTTTGGTAAAATGCATGTGTAAATTGAGAGAGATAGAAAAACATATACTGTAACATATACTTGAACATGCCTTGTTTATTAATTATTAACTAACAGATATTTACAAAAAGTAGTTCATTTAAAACTAATTAAAAATATGCTGCCCTGTAATTGCCATTAATATACAAAGCTATTTTAACTGTTGTATCATATATCTCATTCCTATAACTACACATTGATTGAAATCTCACAAAATATGAATTCCACACAGCTCTTCTGTGAGCAAATTGTGATTTGCTCATCATTGCCTAAATGGAGTAATCAAAACAGTATTTGATGAATCATGAAAGGACATTTGTAAAAATATTACTCTTTATAAAGTTGTATTTATTTAACAAATTATGTTTGCAAAGGTGTTTTAAGTTGGTGTTACTTGTATTTTATGAGTAATTTAATCATACTTTAGGTATTATTTGTTTCCTTATTTTTTAATTTATTGGGGTGACATTGATTAGTAAAAATTACGTAAGTCCCAGGTGTACAATTCTGCATTAAATCTTCTATGTGTTGTATTATGTGTTCATCATCCAGAGTACGTTCTCTTTCCCTCACCATATATTTGTGTCCCTGTCCCTTCTTCCCCGCCTCCTCACTTACCCTCAGGTAAATACTAAATTATTGACTGTGACCATGAGATTTGTTTCTTTGTTGCTTTTGATTTTATGTTAACAATCAAACTAAATTTCTCCACCACTTTCCCTTATTTTACCACCTCTCCCAACCCTCCTCCCATCTTAAAGAAGTCCCTCTCACATTCTTTGTAGTACTGGTTTGGTGGTGATGTATTTTTTTAACCTTTCCTTATCTGATTAGCTCTTTATCTGTCCTTCAATTTTGAATGCTAGCTTTGCTGGATACATTATTCTTGGTTGTAGAGCCTTGGTTTTCATCACATTGAATATTTTTGGACAATCTCTTCTGGTCTGTAAATTTTCTGGTGAAAAGTCAGCTGAGAATCAAATGGGTGTCTTTATAAGTTACTACTTGCATTTCTCTTGTTTTTAGAATTTTCTCTTTTTCTTTAACTTTTGCCATTTTAATTATGATGTATCTTGATGTATTCTTGTTTGGGATTCTCTGTGCATCCTGGACTTGTATGTCTATTTCCTTCACTAAGTTAGGAAAATTTTCAGTAATAATTTTTTAAAATAATTTCTTGATCCCTTGCTTTTCCTCTGTCCCCTTAGGAACACTTGTGATTGTGATATTCTTTTGCTTAGATGCAGCTCAAGCCATCTCATTTTTCTGGATTCTCATATCTAAATAGGTATTCTAAATGGGTGTTTTCTGCTGACTTCCTGCAAATCACTACTTTGCACTTCTAATGTATCTAGTTTGGTGACTTTTATTCGGTTCTTCATTTCAGTTAATGTAGTCATTATCTCTCTCTCTGGTCCTTTATAATGGTCCATAAATCTTCTTTAATGCTTGCTATCTCTCTGTTGAAGTTATTACTCAGTTCTTTAAGCATTTTTATAATTGTTGCTTTGAGCTCAGTTTCTGATGAGTCACCTGTCCCCATCTCTTTAATTCTCTGGTTTCTCATTTTTTGCAACCACTCTATACTCTCCCAGCTGTAATTTCGTTGGTGTTCACTTGCTGATACTGTGTGGGCAGAGGTCTGTGGTGAAGGTGAATTTGCGGCTTTGTTTTCTTCCTGTGGCTCTGGTGGTCATGCGGGGAGAGTTTGGGCATAATTTCACCTTTCTGTTCTGAGTTTGCCTGCTTGCGGATTCTTCCCTGAACTTTGGAGTCAGCCCTCTTTGCTGGTCTCTCAAGTTGTCCTGGTTGTGGGCTGAGAAACAGGCATGAAGTCCCCTCTCTCCTTCTCCTTTCCTGTGAGAGCGTTCATGTTGCAGCTCCTCATTGCCCAGTCACACCCTCTCCTCTGAGAACCAGAGGGAAGTCCAGCTGCTGTTTTTTGCTGTGTTTTCCTGGGGCCAAGGTGAAGTGGGTGTGGTATCTCACACTTGTCCTGTGGTTCCCCTTTCCTCTGTCCCATGGACTGAGTGAGGCCCGGAGCATTCCCTTGCCACCTTTCCCCAGCAATGGAGTTCCATTCAGGGACCTGCACAGCCACGTCCCTGCCCTTGTCCTTTCATTTCTTCTTTGTTTAACACTCTGTCCACCTGCAGGTACCTTAATGTGACTCATGGGATTCTTAGCTGTGATTGTGCAATGTGTAGAGGG
Source organism: Lyroderma lyra (assembly GCA_004026885.1). Classification (NCBI taxonomy): domain Eukaryota; kingdom Metazoa; phylum Chordata; class Mammalia; order Chiroptera; family Megadermatidae; genus Lyroderma; species Lyroderma lyra. The sequence goes on from PVJL010004222.1 coordinate 27,514, forward strand.
TCCTTGGTTGAGGTACAGGTGTTTTATTAGTTGTAATCTCCAGAGGAGTTTTTCAGAGGTCCCTCTCATGCTGCCATTTTGTTGCATCTCTCTTATTTATTTTGTTTCAATCAGAACTCCAAGTAATCTAATTTTTTTTATATTACAGACAATGGAGCTAAAGTAGAGGGTGACAGTTATTTCAGTTGTACAAGCATTGTGTTCAGCAATGTGGACAAAATATAAACTGACTCTTATGTGTATCTGTTAAATGTTCTCTTGATTTGGTAACCACAATCTACTCTGCTACACCCCCACACCATCTGTTTTTACTGTCATGTCTATAGAATGAAAACCAAAATATTTTACAGATACAAGGAGGATGTAAGAAGAGCAAGTATTCAATAATAATATATATTTTAAAACTCTTTGTTATAAAAAATTGTCAGTATTATTTAATGGTTTCATTAGTTAGGGTTCTTCAGAAAAACAGAACCAATAGGAGATGATAGATAAATAGATAAGTGACAGATAGATATAGATGATAGATAGATAAATAGATAGATAGATAGATAGATAGATAGATAGATAGATAGTAGGTAGATGATAGATAGATAGGTAGATAGATGAATGATTTATTGAAAGGATTGGCTCACACAGTTATGTAGGCTAATGAGTTTCAAGTCCTGTAGTCAGTAAGCTGGAGACCCAAAGGAGTCAATGTCATGGTTCCAGCATGAATCTGAAGGCCTAAGAACCAGGAGAGGCAATGGTGTAAATTCCAGTTCAAATTCAAGTCCTAAAGCTGAAGAAGACTAATGCCCCAGCTTAAGGACAGATAAACCGAGAGAGCCAATTCTCTCTTATTCAGCCTTCCTATTCTATTCAGATCTTCAACCAACTGAGGCCCACCCACATTCCACAGAACCATCTGCCTCACTCAGTCAATCAATTTAATTGTTAATCTTATCCAGAAACACCTTCACAGACACACCCAAAATAATGTTCAACCAAATATCTGGGTACCTTGTGGCCAAATCAAATGGACAAATCAAATTAGCCAATTGGCCTTAAAATTGTAGAATTCAACTGTATCCACTGGAAGCTAAGACAGCTATAATCCAGACATATAAAGTGACTGCCTAAGTCATACAATTAGTGGGAGACCAGGATCATAACCTACTCTTTATATTTTAAAATATGTATTATGTATTCATTCAACTCATTCTACTATGCCAAAGTAGTTATTTAAAAAAAAAAAACTGCCATTAAAACTAATTCAAATATGATCTACTCCATGATAATAAATCCCATCTGTGTGTGTGTGTGTGTGTGTGTGTGTAGTCGGGGAGAATGTTCATTGCTCATGACTTGATTGACATTTATCTTTGTAAAGTCATTAATACTCTTGATTTTCAGTTTCCTCACTATTAAATGAAGATAATAATTCTACCTGCCTCATGAATTTGTTGCAAAGACTAGTTAGGTCAACGTTTTAAAGGTAAGCTCTTAGAGTGACTGGAACAAAGAAAGCACTATATAAGCATTAGCTGTTATTATTGTTGTTGACTTAAAACCTTTGGAGTCAAGTTTCTCCTTCTTCCCCTTAGCCTCACCCTTTTCTGCCCTAATCACTGGCCTAGTGTGTCAGTTGGTTCCTACCTTTCTTTGATACTGTATTGCATCCTATAAATGCTCAAGAATTTCACAATTAAACTCTGTAACACAACACAGGAAAGAGAACAGTGTGCCTGAAATGTAATGGGCAAAGGAAAAAGTGATTTAGACAAGTAGGGAGAGGTAGGCAGCATCCAGATCATACACCACAGATATTTTATTATTGCTATTCTTGTTAGGTTTTGGATTTTTGTTTTAGCAAAACCACCCAACCAATGTGTGTGCCCACATTCACTACAGTCTTAAGCTGTGCAGTTCACATTTCAACATAGGCATCATGTTTCTAGATGCTTCTGTACCTCCAGGTAAATAGGTAACCTGGACTTTAGAGCAATCATAACTCTCAAGGCTTTCCTGTATTTTATTCATATCATTATGACCTGAATCACCTGTTATAATGTTATATATTTCTGACAAGCTGCTGATTCAAAGGACCGGTAAGGAAGCCTGGCATGCTGTGGCTCTCTCTGAGTTTCTGTCCCTTGACCTGGCCTGCTGCGTGACAAACTGTTCGTGACATGGATTAATTTGGGTGCTATAAATTTATATATCAGGGCTTCAACTGTATTTATTTTATGAAAGCCCACATCTTCTTTGAAATGATTTAGACATCAAACACTAGATGTGTTCTTTTTTCCTCATCTATAAGAATATTTGTTGATATCTATTTTTCAGAAAGAGTTGACTTTTTGTTACTTATTAAATTTTTGATACCTATATGAAACATAGATATCCAGGTGAAAATATATGTCCATGGGTAAAAAAATAAATGCTATAATGACAAAAGAATAGAAATATTACCTCTGAACATTATTTATTGTAAGAAATACATAAAAGCTTCTGCCATGGCTCACAACTTCTCTGAGACATCATCTTACTGAAATTCAATATGTAAAGGTAAACCTTTATTTTACAGAAATAAGTATGTGATGCTTAGACCTCAATCAGATTCTTTAACTTGTGATAAGGAATTAAGAACATACCCAAGCAATTATAAAATAACATGTGGTGTGGTGCTATTCTAGATTTGAGTGTGTTTCATTTAATATAGGTATATATATATATATATATATATATATGTAGATATGGATATAGATAGATAGATACTTAACACATACAGACACAGATTTACCTTACATGGGTAAATGGTGTAGTTGGGCCTATGTACTTCAAAGTACATTGGAGTGTTCTTTGAAGTAAAGTTTAATGTGTAAGTTGTAGTCAGGAAAATAAATGAGCCTTAGACTTCTCTTCCCCTAAAAGAAGGATTAGATGCCTTTAAACGATACTCATGAAGACCCTCGTATTTCCTTTACCCTGGCCCTTAGACAGTTTTTTGTTAGTTTCTGTTCACTTTCTCTCTGCTATTCTTTTCATTTGCTTTCATTTGTCAATTTAAAATTTTTTATTGAGCATTTTTTTATGTACCAAGAATGAGGCAGGGCACTGAGGTGAACAAGGTAAATACGGTTTACTCTACAAATTGCTAACATTCGGATATACATAAACTACATAAATATAGTAACTAGAGATTTCTATAAGACCTATGAAAGAAACACACAGGCTACTGAGCTAGACATTGTGACAAGGAGGTGAATGGGGTGCTTTTTTAGCTAAGATGGTTAGAGTGGCCTCCATGAGGATGAACATTTGACCATAAACTGAAGGATAAGAGTAAAGCAGAATTTCAAGATTTGACAGAATCACATTACAAACAGAAGGAACAACCAATGAAAAGGTTTGCAAAGCAGAAAAGATCCTACTGTGGCTAAAGAATTGAAAAGAGAAAGATGAGACCAATCAAGTAAACTGGAGACATAGATATACAGGGCATTCTAGACCATAGTGGGAAGTTGGGACTTTATTCTGAAAGTAGTAGGGAAGAAGCCCTAAAGAGTTTTGGGTAGAATAGATATTATCTTATTTTCATTTTTAAAAGATCTCTCCTGATGCTATGTGAAGAATGGATTGGCATGGGAGGAGAGTGAAACAGGAATGCTATAATGCATGGGTGTCCAACATTCTGGCTTCCCTGGGCCACACTGGGAGAAGAATTGTCTTGAGCCACACATAAAATACACTAACACTAATGATAGCTGATAGAAAGAAAGAAAGAAAGAAAGAAAGAAAGAAAGAAAGAAAGAAAGAAAATAAATAAAAAGAATGAAACAAAAATGGTTGCAATAACATCTTACAATGTTTTCAGAATTTGTGTTGGGCCATATTCAAAGCCATCTTGGGCCGCAGATTGGATATACCTAATATAGTGTATCCCAAAATATAGATAACAATAGCTGAACTTGGTGGTGACAGTGTAGACAGAAAAATGGGAAGATTTCTTGTGTATATGAACGCAAAACTAACAGATCTTGATGATGAAATGGGTGTTGTAAATGAGGGAAAGAAAAGATTCATAGGTGCTTCCCAGATAGTAATATTATCCAATTTGGTGATTAGTAGTTTCATTTACTGAAATGGGAAAATTAGAAGAATACCAGGTTTAAGAAAAATCAGAGTCTCAATTTTGGACTTTAAATTTAAGATTCCTTTTAGATATCTGAGTGAAGATATCAGAGAACAGTTAGATGTATGAGTCTATGGAACTCAGGGAAAGACCTGGGCTGGAGATAGGCATTTTGGAAACATCAGCCTATAATGAGTGTGTAAATCCTGGGCCTGGATAAAGACTTTCTAGACAAAGAATATGTATCGAAAATGTCCAGGAAATGTTCAGGAAGGAACCTCATCAGAAGTTGTGTGAAAGGAGTGTCAGCAAAGGAAATGAGAAGAAATACATATTTATCTCCTTTGGAGAATAGATGGAAGAATATGATGCCACAAAAGCTTAGAGAAGAAAGTTTCAAAAAGGAAAGAGTATTCAACTGTACCACGTAACTGCTAAAAATTAGATAATGAACTCAAGTGTCAAATGGACCTGGCAAGAGAGAATTCATTGGTGATCTTCACAAGACTGGTTTCTTTCAGTCGTTGGGGTCGGTGTCAGGTAAGTGTGGCTATAGAGTGAAAAAGCATGAGGCAGAAACTATAGATAATTTGCTTAAAAATATTTCATGTGATGAGGAACAAAGAAATGGGCAATCAATAGAGAGTGATGTGAACTCTATGAAGGTCTAATTGTCAAGATTGCTTATACATATTTTCATGCTAGTATTAATAATACAATAGTGAGGAAAAATGATGAGACAGAAAACAGGTGAGAATATGTTGAGGGATGGGAGCATAAGTGGAAAGATTTGCCTTTGATAAGAGCAGGAAAGCACCGGGGGCAAAGATGATGCCTTGATAACCATTGTATGCCTAATATATACAATGCTTGGTATATATTAGAAACTCAATATTGTTGAGTGAATCAAGTAAACATTCATTTCAAGCCAGGGAAACAAAATAAGCACCAGGCCTAAAGAAAGAGTGAAGAGCAAGGAAGAGCAAAGAGGAACATGACTTATTCATGCTCTTTATTAGTTTTTGCTTATTTTATAATGTGTTCTTTATAATCCAGATCTAACAACTTTGTTAACATTTTTAAATGAAACTGGATTATTTTTGTAGACACATTTTATTTATTTTTCAATTTCATTTGACATACAATATTAGTTTCAGGTGTACAACATAGTGATGAGTCGTTTATAAAGCTTACAAAGTCACCATCTTAATAAATCTGGTACACATCTGACACCATACATAGTTATTACAATATGACTATTGTTAGCTATATGCCCCATTCAGTACTTTACATCTCTATAATTTGTACTTATTAATCCCTTCCCCTTTTTCACCCACCGCTCCAAATCCTCTTCCATCTGACAACCATAAAAATGTTCTCTGTGTCTATGCATCTGTTTCTGTTTTATTTACTTTTTTATTTAGTTCTTTAGATTCCACAAGCAAGTGAAGTCATGTGGCACTGGTCTTTCTCTATCTGGCTTTCTACACTCATCATGAAACCCTCTAGGTCAAACCAGGTTGTTGCAAATGGCAAAATTTTATAATTTTTATGGCTGAGTAATATTGCACCATATATATGTACCAACTCTTCTTTTTTTTTACATTCAATATTATTTTATGTTAATTTTAGGTGTACAGTATAGTGCTTAGACATTTATATAATTTAAGAAATAATTCCCATGACTAGTCTAATACCCACCTGGTACTATGCATAGTTATTACCATATTATTGACTATATTCTCTATGCTTTACTTTACATCCTCATGACTGTTTTGTAACTATCAATTTGTATTTCTTAATCCTTTCACTTTTTCACCCTGCCTCCAACCCTCTCCCAACTACCACCTCAACAAATCTAGTACCCAGCCGACACCATACATAGTTATGACAATATTATTGTATATATTCATTATACTATACCCTACACCCCTTAACTACTTTGTAACAACCAATTTGTGCTTCTTAATCTCTTTTCCTTTTTTTACTCATACTCCCAAACCCTTTCCCATCTAGCAACCATTCAAATATTTTTGGTATCTGAGTTTGTTTCTGTTTTGTTTGTTTATTTTGTTCTTTAGATTTCACATATAAGTGAAATCAGTTTGCATCTGTCTTTCTCTGTCTGACACTCCACTTAGATCAATAACCTCCATGTCTTTGGATTGGAGCTTTTGGTTCATTTAAACTGAAGGTATTGTTGATAGATATGTGGCTATTGCCATTTTATTATTCATAATTTTACTTTTTATTTTCTATCATAAATTAGTCCTTCTAACATATATTGTAATTCTGGTTTGGTGGTGATGAACTGCTTTAAGCTTTTTCTTGTCTGGGGAGCTCTTTATTTGTCCTTTGATTTTGAATAATAGCCTTGCTGAGTAGCATAACCTTGGTTGTAGGTCCTTGCTTTTCATCATGTTGAATGTTTTCTGCCAATTCCTTCTGGTCTATAAAGTTTCTATTGAGAAATCAGCTGACAGTCTTATGGGAGCTTCCTTCTAAGTTTCTAGTTGCTTTTCTCTTGCTGCTTTTAGGATTCTCTTTCTGTATTCAATCTCTGCCATTTTAATTATGATGTGTCTTGGTGTGGGCCTATTTGGGTTCATCTTGTTTGGGACTCTCTGTGCTTCCTGGGCTTGTATGTCTATTTCTTTTGCCAGGTTAGGAAAGTTTTCAGTCATTATTTCTTAAAATACGTTCTCAATTCCTTGCTTTCTCTCTTCTTCTTCTAGTACTCTCCTGATACAAATGTTGTTATACTTGATGTTGTCCCAGAGGTCCCTTAAACTTTTCTCATTTGGGGGAGGGGGATTCTTTGTTTTTGTTTTTTGGGTTTTTTTTGGTTTTGGTTTTTGGTTTTTTGAGGGGGGACATTTTGTTTTATTTTTCTTGTTTTTGTTTTTGTTTTGCTGTTCTGATTGAATGTTTTCTGCTACCTTGTATTCCCAAATTGCTTATTCAAACTTCTGCTCCATCTAGTCTGCTAGATGATTCTTCCTATTGCATTCTCTCTTTTTTATTGTTAAACTTATTGGGGTGACATTGATTACTAGTAAAAATTACATAGGCTTCAGGTCTACAATACTAGAATACGTTGCCTGTGTGTTGTATTATGTGTTCATCACTCAGAGTCAGTTCTCTTTCTATCACCATATATTTGTGTCCCTGTCCCTCCTCCCTCACCCCTCTTCCCCCTCAGGTAACTACTAAATTATTGACTCTGTCCATGAGTTTTGTTTCTTTGTTGCTTTCAGTTTTACGTTTCACATATGAATGGAATCATACAGTTCTTAGTTTTCTTTTTTTGTCTGGCTTATTTCACTTAGCATGATCTCAGGATCCATTGTGTTGTCATAAAAGGCCCTATTTCATCTTTTTTTAATAACTGAGTAGTATTCCATTGTGTGAATGTACCACAACTTCTTTATCCAGTCATCTATCAGAGGACACTTTTGGTTGTTTTCATGACTTGGTCACCATAAATAGTGCTGCGATGAACATTGGGGTACACATATATTTGTAGACTGAGGTTTTTAAGTTTTGGGGGTAGATACCCAGAAGAGGGACTGCCAGGTCATATGACAATTTTATTCTTAGTTTTTTGAGGAAACTCCATACTGTTGTCCACAGTGGTTGCACCAATTTGCATTCCCACCAGGAGTGTATGAGGATTCCTTTTTCTCCACAACCTCTCCAACCCTTGTTCATTGTCTTGTTGATAATGGCCATTCTCACAGGGGTGAGGTGATCTCATTGTGGTTTCAATTTGCATTTTTCTAATAGCTAGTAAAGTTGGGCATTTTTAATGTATCTTTTGGCCATTTATATGTCTTAAAGGGGGAAGTGTCTGTTCAAGTCCTTTGCCTATTTTTTAATTGGATTGTTTGGTTTTTGTTGTTGTTGTTGAGTTGTATGAGTTGTTTATATATTTTAGATATTATCACCTTTCTATTGCATTCCGAATTTCAGTTATTGTATTCTTCATTTCTGAATGGTTCTTTTTTATGGTTTCTCTGTTCTTTTTATGCTTGCTATCTCTCCATTGAACTTTCCACTAAATTCCTTGAGCACCCTTATAATCATCATTTTGAGCTCTGTGTCTGATAGGTTGCTTGCCTCCATCTCACTTAGTTCTCATTCTGGAATTTTTGCTGTTCTTTTATTTGAGATGTATTTCTTTGTTTCTTCATTTTGGATGCCTGTCTGCATTTGTTTATATGTATTAGGTAGCTCTGCTATGCCTCTCAGTTTTGCTGGATAGCCTTATATAGTAAATGCCCTGGCACTGTCACCCTGGTAACTTGCACTGGGTGCTTCTATAGATTCAGCATGGTGCCAGTGTTGTGCCCAGAGCTACTCAGCAAAAGACTCAGAGCATACTGATATTCGTCACTGCCCACATGGCACCTGCAGACTTCAGCAGTTTTCCAGGAAAGATTGCAATGTGGTTGGAGCTGGCTGCTCACCAGAGAAAGTGCCTCTGGTGTTGATGGAGTTGGGTGGCTGGGGTCCCAGTAAGTCAGCAGGGTAGAGCAAGTGGAACTCACCAGACCAATTGGGTTCAGATTTGGTAGTGTGAGGGTTGGGCCAACACAAGAAACATGGCACCCACCAACTGGCTGCATGGGAAAAGGACCCCCCTCCAGGAAAAAATGGTGACTGTCTTCCAGCTCTCACCCCAAAGCCACACACCTCAATCTGCCCCTTCATATGCCTTCAATACCCACTGAGTCATCATCCCTTTGCTGGAGCTCAGTGCCAATGCATGACTGAGTTGGTGCAGGCACTTTAAGAGGATGTCTGGGTTTCCAATAGCCTTCCGTCCCAACTGGAAGGTCAGAGGCTTCACTCTTTTTCACAGTCAGATGTTATGAGGCTTCTTCTTCCAACACCAATGCTCCAAGCTAGAGAGCCTGATATGGGGTTAGGGTCCCTCACTTCTCCAGGGACAAACTTCCATGGCTGAGATATCCCTTCTTATTCTCTACTGCCACTGAAGGTTTTGCTCCTTTCATGTCTGCATTCCTCCAACCAGTCTCACCGTGGCCTCCTCTTCTTTGTATCCTTAGTTATAAACCTTCTTTTCAGCTGGATGTCAGATGGTTCTCCATGTTGGTTGTTTTATAGTTTAGCTGTAATTTTAATGTGTTCATGGAACAAAAAAGGCACAGTGTTTACCTGCTCTGCCATCTTGGATCTCTCCTGTAGACCAAAACTGGATTTTTTTGTGTGTGTGATGACACAGACTATGTGATGTTTAGTTAATTTAGTTTTTAGTTTACTTAGTGTCTATTATGATCCTCTAACAATGGAAGAGACCCTTTCCATTTCTGTATTCTACTTTATGTTCTACATTTGTATTTTCTGCCTTGGTCATTTGTTTTCAGATCCATGACAGGAATCTAATAAATTTGTTGATATGCATGTAATTTCCTTAGTTTTCAAGATTATCTTCAAGGCTGATAAAATTACTGATTATATTAAACCAAAACACATGTTTACAAATCACAAATCTATTTTGTCTTAAACGTGCCAACTGGCACTTGTAAAATCTAATTCACAGTCAATGAGTCAATGTTTGTTTGCAAGGCTAAGAAAACTATAATATAAAAAAAAGTATGTATACTCTAATGAGGTTCACATAAATTCACTATTATCATGCCTATGTCAACACGTTCAGATAAAAGACAGATTATCTTTTATTAACAATTTACTAAATGCGTTGTATACACATAACCAGAAATATTTAAGATTTTTTTTCTTTTTACATAAAGAATAATTCTACTGATGTCAATAAATCATGAAACTTGAAAAGACTAGATATTGTACAATTCCAACTATATGACATCCTAGAAAAGGCAAAACGTTAAATAGAGTAAAATGATCAGTGATTGCCAAGGGTTAGAGAGAAAGGAATGGTAAATAGATATATCACAGAGGTTTTGTAGGGCAGTGAAAATACTGTATGATACTATAATGGTGGATATTTGAACAAACCCATAAAATATATTAATACAACCTCAAGAGTGAACCCTAATGTAAACTATGGACTTTGAGTGATTATGATGTGTCAATGCAGACATACAATGTACCACTCTGGTGGGGGATATTGATGAGGGTGGAAGCTATGCATGTGTAGAGGCAGGAGGCCTATGGGAAATCTCTGTACCTTGCACTCAATTTTAATGTGAACTTAAAACTGCTCTTTAAAAAAATGAAGTTTAAAAAAATAATATTGACCTAGTTAGAGGTTAAGTAAATCCCCCAAAGTTATCTATTAAGTGGAAGAATAGTACTTCAGACCCAGACCATCTGACTCTGAATTATTGCACTTAACTGGTGTGCTATATTGAATGGGAGATAATGTTCAAATATATATGAGTGCTATTAACTTTGAAATTACTGTGGTTATTTTCCTTTGAGATATGTGGTTGAAGCTAGTCGTTCCTCAAGAAGAGCAACTGCATTCTCTGTAACTATCAATTGGTATTATTTCCCAGATATACATGGTGATTTTATATTTTAAAAACCTTAGAAATTAGCCCAACAATGTAACTTTTATTCAAAAACTATTAATCACAATTATTTTAATATCTTTGAATCGCTTTATAGATCTTAACATATTATATGGTTATAAAGTATACATGCTTAGCATTATGTATGCCAAGGATATAGCTTTGCATTATGCTTATTTCACTTAATATTAAAGTATGCACCTGCTTTACTCATTTATTCAAAAGATATTTATTGAGCTATTGCCATAAGCCAGGCAATGTCTGTACTCTGTGGCTCATCAGCAAGCAAAATAGCCAATATCCCCTGCTGTCTTGATTATACCTTCTAGTAAGGAGAAAGTATTATATATCAATGATGAAAAGTGCTGAGGAACAAATAATAAAGCAGAGTAAGGAGGCAGACAGTGACAGGCAAGGTGATATTTTAAAATAGTCTGATTAGGGAAGGCACCTCTGAAAAAGATAGTATTTGAGTAGAGAGACCTGAGTGAAATGAAGATGTGAGCCCTGAAGATATTTCAGGGAGGGGGTACTTAACAGTGAGACAGTAAATGCAAAGTCCGTTAGGGCAGAGGGAGCTTGCTTGTGTTTGAAGAGCAGCAAGGACCAGAATGGAAAGAGTAAAATAAGAAGAGTGATAGAAGGTGGTGGCTAGGAGGGAGGGAACAAAAGAGGGAGGATGCTATTAGGGAGCTCAAGTAAGGCCTCTGGAGAGTTTTAAGGAGAGTATACATGACATAATTTATGGTTTGAAAAATTACTCTGGCTTTGTGCAGAAAATAAAGTATAGGAGACAGAGTGAAAGCAGGAGGCTGTTGGCATAGTCCCAGTGAGCAGTGATAGAGCTAAGGTGGTAATATTGGAGGTGGTGAGAAGTAGTTTTCTGAATATGGTTCAAAGGTATAGCTGATTAAATTTACCAATTGTGAACATGAGAAAAATAAAGGAGGCAAAACTTATGTCTATTTTTTTAACCTGAACACATAGGAGCTTGAAATTATGAAGAAGAATAAAACTGAAGGAGATTTTGGGTGGAAGTGGATAGGTTAGGAATCAAGAGTTCAGTGTAGACAAGATCAAGTTAGTCATCTAAGTGTGTATGTCAACTATATAACTGGATATGTAAGTCTTGAGTTCTGAGAGTGAGGTCCTGGTTAATTTGAGATAGTAGTTCAGAAAAAGGAAAGAGACAGAGAATTGAGGAATAGCCCCACCCCACCCCACCACCAGCAGTGTAGAGGGATCAGGAAGATGAAGAGAAATAAGCAAAGGAGACTTGAAAAGAAGTGGCCAGTGAGTAAAAGCAAAACTAAGTAAGTGTGGCATCCAGCAAGCCTAGTGAGAAAAGAGTATCAGGGAGAAAGAAGGAATCATCTGTGTCAAAGTCTCCTCATAGGTCAAGCAAGATGAAGATTGACAGTGTGGAAACCTTAGTCACTACACCACCAGGGAACTCCCAAGATGAAGATTGAGAACTGGCCACTAGATGTAGAAGTCCTGGTTTAGTGTAACAGGAACCAATAGAAGGAGAATGAGAGACAGAATAGAAGAATTACAAATGATGTATATGGACAAATCTTTTGAGACCTTTGTTTGAAAGAAGAGAAATGAAAAGGGAAATCACTGGACAAAGAGATATTTTAGTTTGTTTGGCTTTTATTTTAGTATGAGAAATATTACAGCACATCTGAAGACAAATTAGAAAGATCCAATAGAGAGGATCAACTAATGATTCAGGAAAGGGAGAATTAGACCACAGTTACCTCCTATTGATGTACCAAAATTTCCTAATTTTTATTACACTGATGTTCATTTAAGTTGCTTCATAATTTTTACTATAATGTTGCAAAGAACATTTTTGTATCTATTTATTTTTTATTTATTGAAATTTTTTAGATAAATTTGCAGGTGGGGAATTATAGGAGTGAACATTTTTAAGACTCTTGACAATGCCCTATTGCTTAAAAAAAATTAATTTACCATGCCACCAATAATGTATAAGTGATTAAGTTTTGCTGCAACCTTGTTAGAGTTATCACTATCTTGGGGCTAAAGTTCATGGAATTCATGAAGTGTTTCAATTACTAACAGACTATTAACTCCTCAAAGGCAGTGATCATCTTTAATCATAATGGTGTGCATATGGTATAGTGGAGGGAACAAAAAGGAACAGCTACTATAAAATCAGACCAACTTGTATTTGAATCCCAGATTAATTACTTGAGCTTTGCATAAAATACTTTAATTTCCCATCAATAAAAATGTGGATTATAATCCCTGCTTTCTAAATCATGATGAGGGTTGAAATTAGATATCTGTAAAGTTCCTAGCATGGAGTAGGGACATTTTGGAGGAAATAGTTGAACTTTTAGAAAGACTTTATATTTATCCTGAAAATACCTTGTGAACAGATACTTTTTAATAAGGTAGAAAGAAAAAAAATTCTTCATGTCATACACCTTGTCTATAGCCTGTAAAGTTCTCATCTTACAGTTTTACTAATTATCATGAAAAAAAAAATTCCCATGAATGTCAATTCTAGTAAACTGTTGAAACAGCAAGTACCTGGTGTATCTCTTGGGGATGTAGAGGCTGCTACTGTAGACCTGGGATCAGCAATGTCTCTAGAAATAGTATCAGGCAGTTACCTCCAGGTGACTAAATGAGGCTTCATCTCAGCTCTCGAGTTTAGGAAGCTTTATGATTAGCCCAGCTTGCTATAGTGAGGAAATCACACAAAGAAGAGTACAAAAGGAAGTTGAACTCATCACGACATTCTATCAATTTCCAAACAGGTAAGAGCATCTTCGTGACGTTAACAGTGCGAGTTTAGAAGGCTAAATACTGAGATTTATGTCTGTTATCTGTTCATGTTCATGTATATGAGTGAGTCAGCAGAGAATCTTAGTGATATCTAGGGAAATATCTTTAGCCTCAAAGTTTGAAATTAAAAGCAAGTGCTATGCAATTAATTTAGCATCTCTAAACAATAAAGACCCTACCACAATGTGAGAAGTTTCTAGTTAAATTTGTATCCATCCTAAAGAGAATGGAATTACAAATACATCCTCTTGGACAGAACTGAAAATTTTTCATAAAAGATATTGAGTGGAGCAGTTATTTTCTTTGTTTTGTTCAGTCTAGTTTCCACACTGACATTGGGGAAAAAATGACCGCTTGCATTTATGATAACTAGAAAGAAAGAGAGAGGCTACAGTGGCCTAAATCACTAAATCTAGATGTTTTTATAATAATGTCATCTTGGGGACCCTGCCTTTGCAAGCAGACTTTGCTGAAAGACTTTTCAGTGTCTTTCATTATAATCGGAAGTGGGAGGCCAGTAAGTGAAAGTTGGTGACATGAGATATTCCTTGTCCTAATTCCTGACCAGCTACTTCAGCTTTATTGTTTTCTATCAGTAAACCAAAAACATTATTAAGCTTGGCTATCCTCATTAGAATTATGGCTCTCATTAATAATTATGTATGAATTAATTAACCTGTACAGAAAGTGCTATTAGGTGAAAACCCCAGAAAATGTTTAGTTCACTTAAGTTTATTTCAGAAAAATATGTATTGGGTTCCCTCTGTGTTCTAGGCATTGTAAGAAGTCCTGAGCATAAAAGATTAAAAATAAGAATTTGTTTGAATGTTTACAAGTAACATAGTGGTTCTGGTGTCAGTACAAAGTTATGGCTAATTCTGATTTTATCTGTGTTCTGTGAAGATAAGTAACAATGTCAAAAATAATGCATCTGCTGTTTCTATTCATCTTAATAGTAAAAGTGGATTAACTTTTACTGTTAAGGAAACAATCATCAAGATGCCTCAAATATCTCATTTGATTCAAGAAGTCAATCTCTATTTGCCATGAAATATAGGGCTGTCAGATTTGGGGCAGGGTCGGGAAGGGACCATGAACAAATTGCCAAATGATGGCTTGGCAATAATTTCAAGGCTGGTTTTAGGGTTTAACAGCAAAATTTTAAACTAAAGAGAAATAAAAGTTAATAGGGATTTACTTTCAATGTCTTGTATATACACATTTTAATATGAGGAGCCTTGAGGAAGATGTGGCTTGTTAATTTTGTACACCAAAATATCTTTGTCTTCAGCTTCCACATTCTTAAATTTATTTTTTAAATTGCTACTGTGAAGTACTTCATTGATAATAGATGCTGCATTGTGTTGTATAAAATCAGCCATTTTTATAGTTTGCTGTAGCAAGGAGGAATAAACTATATATAGTGGCCTTTGTGTTCCAGATCAATCCGTGCACTTTTATCTAACAATTTAATAATTAGGTCAGAGATATAGCAATCCTAATACCATGGCCTCAATCATGCTTAAAAAAAAAAAAGAGTACTACTGGGAGAATTATAATAACAGGATGAAATTGACACAGTCATGTTGTGCATTAAAGTTATTCTGGAGACAACATCATTCATACTGTTTCTTTTCTAGAAATGAGATAGCTCTCAGGGTGCTAATCACTAAAATCACAATTTGTGAAAAATTATATGCTTATTATTTTGCCATCTCCTGCACATAAAAAAAAAAAAACCATAGGAACATTGACTAAAACTTATTCCACATCCTGTCTTTATTCATTTTTAGTTATGCAGAAAATTGTTAACTCCCATTATGACAGAAAAATCAAGATTACTGAGAATAAAAGTTGAAAGGACACTAAATCATAGTTTTATTTGCATCTAGAAAACACAAGCCAATAAATTCATTTTATTTTATTATGTTTCTTGGAGAATTGGGTAGTTCATGAGAAGAGTGAAAAACAGTATCCCATTATAGTCATTGAAGTGAAACATAAACTACTTCAAGGAAAGAATCAACATAAACTACATAAATTTGTAACATCCTTTCAAGGAATGTTAGACTCTCAAACACCCTCGTGATCAGACTATATTTCAGAGCCTGTGTAGTCTCCCTGTCACCTCACATCTCAAGTGTTTGCAGGTGAAAAGTTGAAAGTTCCAAAAGAATATATTCCTATTGATTGAATATATTACGATAATCACATAAAAATAAAGCACACAGTAGCCTGTAAGGATTGCTTTTTTTTCCCTTTAAGAGGTATATATGAGGACTGTCTGGGAAAAAGTCTACTCATAAATACCTCTACTTTTCATATTAAATGGCTGGATATTTTCCAGACAGTTCTCGTGTGTGTGTGTGTGTGTGTGTGTGTGTGTGTGTGTGTGTGTGTGTGTGTGTGTGTGTGTGTGTGTGTGTGTGTGTGTGTGTGTGTGTGTGTGTGTGTGTGTAGTGTGTATGTGTGTGTGAGAGAGAGAGAGAGGATGTTTGATGGTTTGGGAAAATATCAGTTACTGACTAGAAAGCAAAGTACTTGGGAAGTTGAAGGATTATGACTTTATCCTTAGACATCTATTTCTAAATATCCATAAATGCTACTTAGAGTTTACTTTAGTCTCAGTTCTTACTGGGCAAATATAGTTAGATGTCTCCTCTGTCCTTTTAGAAAAGCTGCCTGAATGGATTGGTGATAGCTGTGATGATTAGAATTTTGTTATCTTGATTGGGCTGAATGGAGAAACTTGAGTTTGTCTAACCTCGCTTTTTCAGACAAGATTCACCTGATCATCGGGCTTTTGTCCATATGAGGTTTCTGCCTGGTCCCAATTCCAACCATTTTTGACTCAAGCTTTTGGCTGTTGTGTTCTGCCTCCAGTATGAGAAATGCTGAAGAAAGGGGGAGGGGAGTGACAATTTCAGAGAGACTGAAAGAGAACACAGGAATAAATTATATAAATGCTTACCCACTCTGCTATGCACCTGAAAAGAAAAAAAAAAAAAGAATAATGGAAAAGAAGTAACATTCAGTACAAGATAGAAAACAAGATGAATGTGGAAATTTCTGTTGACTTGAACATATAATAATGAGGTTTGAAAACTCTGTGAAAAGCAAGTAACTTGCTATTAAATTTGTTTACTGTACTGAGGATAATATCTACTTGTGGTTAAATCGTGATTTTTCTCCTGTCTCTCTAAACAACTTTGTATTAAACTTCTACTTTTTTCTATTTTATCCATAGGTATGTTTGTAACTTTTATAAAAATGTTTTTATAAGTATAAATGGATATAAAATCACAAGTATAGAAATGATAGCATCATAAAAGCAGATAGAGTGTTATTTTGTAATTTATGGAAGCCTTATGTCCTCCAGTGAATTTGTACTTGGAAAAGTCATGACCTTCACCATTTCATAATATTTAAAACTAGATTATAAGGATGGGGGCTCATTCCAAATTACATAGAATTTAAAGTTTTCAGAACAATATATTAAAGTTTTTTATTTAGTTGATAAATTTCAGAAGTCTTTAAAGGCAAAATGAAAGGTGTATTACAAAGATATTACTAGGGAATGTGAAAGGCAACACTAATAAAGGGGTAAGACAAGAGATGAGGGATTAGTGAAATGAAAAACCTAGGTTATAAAAAGTGTTTCAAATGAGTAGCATTTCATCTAAATCACTGACGTTAACACTGTTTCAACATCAATATAAAATTTGTAATAGTAAAGAGAAAAACAAGATGATAAGTATGAATTTAATTCAATATTTAGACAGTCTTCTATATTATTTGGGATTTGAGTTCACCCAGTCATGGTATGAGGGGTTGAGGTAGGGAGAAAACAGAAGCAGAGATTCTGAAATCAAAAAACCTGCTTAAAATGTGCATTTTGATCTTAAACCTCAAGTATATATTGTCTCCAAAAATTATATCACTTTAGTAAAACCAAATTTTTTAACCTTTGCTTTTTTCACTGACCTATATTTCCTGATTGATTTTTGGCTAAAGCTCCTTGATAGGTATAATAAATAGTAAATGTAAACACTGGAAATCCAATCGGGTCACTCTTTAGTGTCTTGATATTATTAGATATTATTACTATTTCAGCAAATAAGTAAAGGACCTTCATTTAATCAACAAAGTTGCTACTCAATTTACCCTGGTACTGAATATCCAGAGAAGTAGGTCATTTAGTTAATTGTTTTTAACATTGATGTATAGTAAATTCATATCTACAGGCAGATTTTATAGAAGACTTTTTTCTGTGAGTTTTACCTGTTTGTTGTCTAATAACTCAAGTAATCCTAAGAAACCCTATGAAAGGGATGCAGTTATCATCCCCATTTGACAGATAAAGAAACTGAGACTCAGAGAGAGTTAATAATTTGACCAAAGCCATGCAATCCAGGATTAAATCAGTCTTTTTCACTCCCTAACCCATGCTCTGAACTATTACATTAAGTGTGGCAAAATTTTCTTATTTGGTATTTATCTATTTGCAATTTCCAAACACACAATTATTTCATATGTGTTCAGTCTCCCTAGCAATTAGAAAAGAGAGTATGCAAAAGTGTTTAAATGTGTGAACTTATAATTCAAGAAGCTCCTAAATATCTTCGTTGTTCACAAGGTCTTACTTTTCTAAACAAGAAATTTAGGTAACTTTTCTCACTAGCTACTAATATTCACTTATCTCCTTTATGAATTGTTTTATTTAATTGGCTGACAATTGATTTAGCAACTCATAACTACAACAAAGCAAGGATATGAAAAATTCATAATGTTGGCATTGCAATCATTTTCAAAATGTCTCAAAACATTATTCTGTCCAAAGCACTAGCACTGTCATGTCATGTGTTGAAAGGGATAGCTCATTACAGTGTAGGAATCTTAAGAAGGATTAAGTCATCTGGTGTCTTACTGCTGTAGTACGAAAGCCAGGTTTTCTTTATTATCTGGGGAAAATGATCTCTCTCCATTTGCCACCCTATTTTTCTTTTTTTTGTTCTCAGCAAAAATTAGTCTTGGTGTTCTCGCTCTTTCTTCATTTATACACTCACCCCTTATTCCCCTAAAAGTCTCAATATACACTTAAAAAAAAAAAAAAAAACCACTTCTTGAGCCACTCTCCTTACTCGAGTCCGCTCCTACCTCTTTGGAGTGTACTTTATCTTCAATAAACTATCTCTTTGTTTCACCACTAAAAAAAATAAATTAATTAAAATTAAAATAAAAAACCCTGCTAATTTTAGTTTATGAATAACCATTGTACTAACCCTTACAAAATTATTAAATGACCTTGGGTGATAAGTGAAAATTTATGGAATTGTATATCATGAACTCATATTACTACACAATGAACTTGAACTTTCAAGTAACTTCTCATGAGGACTCAATTGGCTTCCCCCATGGACTATGGGCCACATTTTTGAAATCACCTGTTATGTCCAGCATGACACAGGCAGTGGGTGAATGGGAAGGGCAATGCAAAATGATGAAAGACCATAGCCAAAAATATATTATAAGCAGGGTGGGGCCAAGAGGCTCCAGCCTCATGGACTGAGCCCTGAGTTGGGCCAGTGCATAGCTTTTATTGGATAGAAAGCAGAAGTGAGGCATATATGGGGAAGTAAAAACCTTCCTCTTCCAAGGTCTGTGATTATCACACTTCAAGGCTATTCCCGAAAGTCCCCATTGTGTTCCAGTACATATTGTGCCTTTACGCATACACATAACCCCAAGGAATGGAGTCATTGTTGTTATATAAACATTCATTAAGGGAGGGAATGGTTGAGCTCATCCCATCAGATCAAGGAGGAAATGGTTGAGCTCATCCCATCAGATCTCAGGCTGAGCTATACCTGGGAAGCAAGGCATCCAGGGGGCAAGGGATTAACATCAGAGAGGGTGAGGGGCTGTACCTCGCCTCTGTAGACCCTAAGTTCTCTCCTGATGGCCCCTATGTGACTGTCCCTGTCTTATATTGTTCATCCCTTGAGGAATCTTATCCGTCATTGACTAACCAGCCATCCTCTGGGGCCATACCAAGTGATGTGAGGTATGTGAGTGAAGGAGGAACAGTATCCCCTAGAGAGGGTCAGTTCTGTCTCCTAGATATTCCATGCCCCCATGGCCTCCATGTTTAGCTTTTGCCTTGGATGTCATGGGGAATGCATCGGGGTTGGGGGGATAGACAGGTCAGCAGCTGTAAGGCACCAATTATTCCTCATCAACTAACACAAAAGTCTTTTCTTGGTCTATATTTTTCTTAACATTCAGCAGCATCTGGAAGTGTTGACAAACCACTTTTGGAAATTATGCTCCTGACTTCCATACTACTATACGAGGGCTGTCCAAAAAAATTCCAGCCATAAATGCTGCTATTTTTTCATATTACATGACTGGATACTTACTTTTTGGACAGCTCTAGTATACTTTGATTCTCCTCTGAGCCTTCTACTTCTGTAGCTATCCACACTAAAATCAAGTCCAACTAACAAGAAAAGTCTTTGAGGGGAAGTGGGTAGCCCTTTGAAGGAGTATGATGGGAAAGTAATGTCTGACTTTGTGGTGCCATGTGTTGTGTTTGAGCAGACCAATAAATAGCTTCCTTCTTCCTGCCTGAGAAAGATGGAGGAAATAGACCTGTGAACTAAAAATGTCAGTTTCATTGCTGATACAGCTACTGGAGACATGACTTAAGAGCATGAGAATAATATACTTCTATGACTACTTCTCCTTCTTCATCAGATTTATCCACCAGAGGAACACTGACCAACCATAGCTTACCCATAAGGACAGTCTTTACAACCTACTTTACCTCTTGCAAAAAGAAGACCAGATTATACGCTTTTATAGTCAGGCAGATCCCAAGAGAAAAACACTGAGTTACACGTTCCCTAGTGTGTCATTCCAAAAGCATTAAACATATAAGTCACTTCCCTTCCCCCAGGGAGATCCAGGAGGGGAAAAATCCAGGAATGTCTCTGCATTGGAGTTGCCACCACACAAAATAAGACATAAGGATTGGGGAGTAAATAAATAAAATGTTTTCTCCTAACATCATGAAAAGAGGAAAGCCATAGATATATGATAGTTACAGCATCACATTAGAATGGGTAATTATTTATATGGTGTATATGGGTATATTTAATACATGCATATAGATATCTTATTACCTATGTATCAGAAAACAGTTAACACCCAAACACCACAATGTTATCTGAGGGTGATGGGATAAACTATTATGAATAATATTTATTTCTTTATTTTAATTCTTTAATAGTCTAAAATTTCTATCATTAGCACATGTAATTTTTATAATTAGGTGAATTTTTAAACTCTCAAATTAGTTACAAGAAATAAACATTAATGCTGGTTAATTTTAATTTACCATTAATATAGTAGACAACTGAGAAAACTTAAATTGCTCTCACCAATTAGAAGTAGGCTTCAAAAACTTAAGATAAAATAAACTGATTTTCCCTGCTCCTGAATGGTGTAGTAGTCAAAGATTCAGAGACATGTTAACTACAAATCAAACATTAGTTGAGTTAAATCAATTCTGTGTGTTTTTTAAATGGCTAGGCCTTTCTAAGTCATTTAACCAAATATAACCTCCCTAAGAGCAGAGCCCTGCTTTTTCTATGCCTACCATGGAACTCAGATTCTCCAACTTTGTAGCTACATCATGTTAATTATAATAATTCATGTATTTTCTCATTTCACAAAGATTTATTAAATAACCTTGATGCCAGGCACTGTTCCATGTCCTGGGGCTATGGCAGAGAACCAGATAGACCAGGTTCCACACTAATGGGGGCTACATTTTAGTCAAGGGAGATATATAATAAACAAATAAATAAATAAAAACTTGTCATAGTTACAAATTTGATGAGAAAAATAAAGCAGGGTGATGTGATAGGGGATAGCTAGGCTAAGAAGGCCTCTCTGAAGAGATGACTTTTTTCCTTTCTTTTTTTTTCTTTTATTATGTATTACTTACAACATCATAACAGTTTCAGGTGTACAGCACAGGGATAAGTCATTTATATAACTTACTAAATCCTTATTCCAAAACATCTGGTTCCCCACAACACCATACATAGTTATTACAATATTGTTGACTATATGCCCTATGCTGTATGTTATATTCCTGTGACTATGAATCTGTACTTCCTGATTTCTTCCTTTTTCCCACCCCTCCAGCTCTTCTCCCACCACCCCAACAAATCTAATACCCATCTAACACCACACACAGTTACTGCAAACTTCTTGAGTATATTCCCATGTTATACACTGTATCTCTCTGATTATTGCCTTGTAAAAAATCAAACTAAATTTCTCCATCTCTTTCCCTTATTTTACCCAGTCTCCCATCCCTCCTCCCATCTTAAAGAAGTTCCTCTAACATTCTTTGCTGATTTGGTGGTGATGAATTTCTTTAGTTTTTTCTTGTCTGAGAAGCTCTTTATCTGTCCTTCAGTTTTGAATGCTAGCCTTGCTGGATATATTATTCTTGGTTCTAGATTCTTGGTCTTCATCACATTGAATATTTTCTGCCAATCCCGTCTGACCTGAAAAGTTTTTGGTGAGAAATCAGCTGAGAGTCGAATGGGTGTGCCTTTATAAGTTACTACTTGCATTTCTCTTGCTATTTTTAGAATTTTCTCTTTTTCTTTAATTTTTCTCATTTTAATTGTGATGTGTCTCAGTGTGTTTCTATTTCAGATCATCTTGTTTAAGACTGTGCTTCCTGGACTTGTATGTTTATTTTCTTCACCAGGTTAGGAAATTTTTCAGTCATTATTTTTTCAAATAATTTCTTGATCCCTTGCTTTTCCTCTGTCCCTTCACATAATCCTATGATTTAGATTTTCTTCCACTTAATATTATCCCAGAGGAATCTCAAACCATTCTCATTTTTCTGAATTCTCATATCTATCTATTTCTGAATGGGTGTTTTATGCTGGTTTTTCCTGCAAATCATTGCTTTGCACTTCTATATTATCTACTTTGATGACTTTTATTCTGTTCTTCATTTCAGTTAATGTAGTTATTATCTCTGTCAGGGCCTTTGCAATAGTTGTAATTCTTCTTTAATGCCTGCTATCTCTCTGTTGAAGTTATCATTCAGTTCCTTAAGCATTGTTTTGATGAAATATATTTATTTATTAAACTTATTTGCAGATTTATTTATAAACTAAAAGAATGGTTAATATGACGTTTGATTATTTTTACATGGTGTTACACAAAATAAGTTCTTGAAAAATGTTTCGGTGTCAGACATGTCCACCCACATGATAACCACTCTGTGAAATAAACTTTCAGAAGATAAAGCCGTAATAGTTCCTCATTCAACATTACCATTACAGATAAACAAAACAATGATTTCATCTTTTCTGTTTATACACTCTCCTGTTATAACCACTAGAGCAGCTCAGAAATGACATCAGATCTGCATTCAGAATTATTCTGCATTTCAGTAAATATAGTTTCATTTGCAGACTACTTCCAATTAACTTTTAGAAAAAAAACATTCTACTTCACAATTAAAGAGAGGTTTAATGCTCAGCTGAGCTACTACACAAAGTCTAAAGAAAAATGAGGTAATATGTTCAAATGGCTGCTATCAAGTTCTACTCATGTTTGGGGGAATAAGCTAGATAAAAGATTGTGTTAGATGATTGAAAATGAAGAAAGAACCACCACTTAAAAGTTAAATACAAAGGTAATGTCACCAGAACAAATTCTCTGGACTCTTCCTTTGGGTCAAGCAAGCCACATTTTGTTCCACTGTTCCTGGTCATTTCAGAAATGAACATAAAATGTTTTTGTCATGTGTAGTCTCACATATATAAAACTCAGTGAAAAAATTGATATTTCTCTTAGTATAGACTCATATGTTGCAAGTATATCTGATAGTTAATTTTTATTTTTCTAATGCATCTTTATTTTTTAATTTATTTTTATTAAAAAAATTTATTTTTATTGTTAGACTTATTGGGGTGACATCTGTTAGCAATAGCTTTCAGGCTTACAATTGTACAGTGCATTGTCAACTTATTGTATAATGAGTTCACCACTTAATGTGACTTCTCTTTCCATCACCATATAATTAGCTTTCCCTCCTTCCTCTCCCATCCTGTCCCCCTTCTCCCATCCCCTCCCCACTTATCCCCAAGTAAACATTAAACTATTAATTCTGTCCATGGGTTCTTTCTTTCTTTGTTTATTTTTTGTTTGTTGCTTTCAGTTTTATATTCCATATATGAGTGAAGTCATAGTTTTTGGTTCTTTCTGTCTGGTTTTTTTCACTAAGCATGATCATCTCCAGGTCCATCCATTTTGTTGTAAATGGCAGTATTTCATCTTTTCTCATAGCTGAGTAATATTCCATTGTGTATATGTACCACAACTTCTTTATCCAGTCATCTTTTGCAAGGTACTTGGTTGTTTCCATGTTCTGGCTGCTGCGAAAAGGGCTGTAATGAACATTGGGTTACATAAGTCTTTGCAGACTAAAATTTTCAAGTTTTGGGGTAGATCCCCAGATGCGGATTGCTGGGTCATATGGTAATTCCATTCCCAATTTTCTGAGGAACCTCCACACTGTCTTCCACAGTGATTGCACCAATTTGCACTCCTACCAGCAGTGTGTGAGAGTTCCTTTTTCTCCACATCCTCTCCAGCACTTGTTCCTTGTCTTGTTCATAATAGCCACTCTAACAGGTGCTTTATATATTTTAGATATTAGACCCTTATGTGATGCGTTATTTGCAAGTATTTTCTCCGATTCAGTTTCTTTGCTTTGTCAATGGTTTCTTTTGCTGTGCAGAAGCTTTTTAGTTTGATATAGTCCCATTCATTTATTTTTGCTTTTACTTCCCTTGCCTTTGAGGTCAGATTCATGAAGTCTTCCTTGAGCCCCAGGTCTATACATTTAGTACCTATGTTTTCTTCTATACAGCTTATTGTTTCAGGTCTTATATGAAGGTCTTTAATCCACCTTGAGTTAATTTTTGTATATGGTGAGGTTCACAGCTCAGGTTCATTCTTTTGCATATGTTTTTCCAGCTTTCCCAGAACCACCTACTAAAGAGGCTGTCTTATCCCCATTGCATATTTTTTGCTCCTGTATCAAAAATTATTTGTCCATAAATTTGTAGATTTATTTCTGGGTTTTCAGTTCTGTTTCATTGGTCTATGTTTCTGTTTTTCTGCTAATACCAAGCTTTTTTGACTATTGATGCTTTGTAATATAAATAGAAGTCAGGGAGTGTAATACCATCAGACTTATTCTTTTTGTGCAGTATTGCTTTGGCAATTCGAAGTCTTTTATTGTTCCATACAAATCTGATAATACTTTTATTTATTTTATGGAAGTATGATTGTGGGATTTTGATAGGTATTGCATTAAATCTATAGATTGCTTTGGGGAAAATGGCCATTTTAACAATATTAAGTCTTCCTATTCATGAACAGGGAATATTTTTCCATTTCTTTGTGTCTGCTTCAATTTCTTTCAAAAGTGTCTTCTAGTTTTTCCTATATAAGCCTGTCACATTCTCTGTTAAGTTAATTCCCAGGTATTTCATTGTTTTTGTTGTGATAGCAAAAGGAATTGACTCCCTCATTTCTTTTTCTGAGGATTTGTTGTTTGTATATAGGAATGCTGTTAGTTTTTTTACATTGATTTTGTATCCTGCGACTTTACAGTGCTCATTTATTGTTTCTAATAGTTTCCTGCTGGATCCTTTGGAATTTTTTATATAAAGGATTATGTCATCTGCACAGAGTGACAATTTGACCTCTTCTTTTGCCAGATTGCTGTGGCTAGAACTTCCAGTACTACTGAATTACGGTAGTGGCAGGGGGTATCCCTGTCTTGTTCCTGATTTTAGGTGAATAGACTTCAGCTTTTCCCCATTCAACGTGATGTTAGCTGAGGGTTTGTCATATATGGCCTTTATTATATTGAAATACTTTCCTTCTATACCTATTTTATTTAGTGTTTTGATCATAAATGGAAGTTGTATTTTGTTGAAAGCTTTTTCTGCATCAATTGATATGACCATATGGTCCTTATCTTTTATTTTGTTTATGTGGTGTTTCACATTGACTGATTTTCGTATGTTGAAACATCCTTGTGCTTCCAGAATGAATCCCATTTGATCATGATGTATGATCTTTTTGATGCGTTGTTGTATTCTATTAACTAATATTTTGTTTAGGATTTTTGCATCTGTGTTCATCACAGATATTGGTGTATAGTTTTGTGTGTGTGTGTTGTCTTTACCAGGCTTTGTTATTAGGGTAATGTTTGCCTTATAGAATAAGTTAGGAAGTATTGCTTCCTCTTCAATTTTTTGCAAGAGTCGGAGGAGGATACACATTAATTCTTCTTTGAATGCTTCGTAGAACTTGTTAGTAAAACCATCTGGTTCAGGGCTTTTGCTTTTAGGGAGATTATGGATAATCGTTTCAATCTCTTTGCTATTGATTGATCTATTTAGATGATCCATTTCTTGGTTCAGTTTAGGTAGGCTATAAGTTTTTAGAAACTTGTTCATTTCTTCTAGGTTGTAAATTTAGTGACATGAAGTCCTTCATAATATTTTTTTGTAATCTTTTGTATTTCTGTGATATCAGTGGTAATCTCTCCCCTTTCAGTTTTAATTTTGGATATTTGTGTTTTTTTCTTTCATCCTTTGCTTAGTCTATCCAGGGGTTTTTCAATTTTGTTGACTTTCTCAAAGATTCAGCTCTTTGTAATATTAAGTTTTTTCTATTGTCCTTCTGTTCTCCAATTGGGTTAGCTCTGCTGTAATTTTTATTATTTCTTTTCTTCTTCTGACTTTGGGTTTTGTCTGCTCTTCTTTTTCTAGTTCTTTAAGATGGGATGCTAAGGTGTCTACTTGTGATTTTTCTTGTTTCTTAAGAAAGGCCTGTAATGATATAAAGTTTCCTCTTATTACTGCTTTTGCTGTATCTCTGTGATTCTGATATTTTGTATTTTCATTGTCATTAGTTTCCATATATTTTTAATCTCCTCTTTTATTTGTTCTTTTATCCAATCATTTTTAAATAAGATGTTGACTAATCTCCATGTATATGTGGTTTTTTCTGCTTTCCTTTTACAGTAGATCTCCAATTTCAAAGTTTTGTGGTCTGAGAATACACTTGGTATGATTTCAATCTTGAATATGCTGAGGCTACTTTTATGTCCCAGCATATGGTCTATCCTTAAGAATGTTCCATATGCACTAGAAAAGAAGGTATAGTCTTTTTTTGTTGGATGAAGTGTCCTGTAAATGCCAATTATGTCCAATTGCTGTAATGTGTTGGTTAGAGCTGATATTTCCTCATTTATTTTCCATTTGGATGATCTGTCCATGGCTTTTAAGGGGGTTTATAAGTCACCCACAACGATTTTGCTTATTTTAGTTTCTCCTTTCAGATCTGTTAGTAGTTGCTTTGTATATTTTGGTGCTTCCTGGTTGGGAGCATATATATTAATTACTGTCAAATCTTGTATTGTGCATTTTATCATTATGTAACATCCATATTTGTCTCTTTCTATCTTTTTTAACCTGAAGTTTATTTCATCAGATATCAGTATGGCAACTCCTGCTTTTCTCTCATTACCATTTGCTTGGAGGATTGTTTTTCATCCTTTCACTCTGAGTCTGTGTTTGTCCTTATGGCTGAGGTGTGTCTCTTGGAGATAGCATATAGATGTTTCATTTTGTTTTGTTTTGTTTTTTTTAATCCAGTCTGCTACTCTATGTTTTTTTATTAGTGAGTTCAGTCCATTAACATTTAGAGTGATGATCGATATGTGAGGATTTCCTGTGGCCATTACATTTTTGTTATTGTTTTATTTTTATTTTTCTTTCTTGTTGCCCCAACTCTATTCTATTTGTCCTGTTGTTTTCTTTCAGGTTGAAGAGCCTCCTTCAGTAACTCCTGAAGTGCTGGCAAATTCCCTCAGCTTCTGTGTGCCTGAGAAGGTCTTAATTCCACCTTCATATGTGAAAGATAATTTTGCTGAATAATTTATTCTTGTCTGGAAGTTTCTCTCTTTTAAAGTTTTGAATATTTGATTCCACTCCCTTCTGGCTTGTAGAGTTTCTGCTGAGAAGTCTGAAGCCAGCCTAATGGGTTTTCCTCTAAAGGTTATAATTCTTTTTTCCCTGGCTGCCTTAAGAATTGTCTCTTTGTCTCTAGTTTTTGACATCTTTAGTACCATGTGTCTTGGAGAAGATCTGCTAGGGTCCATGTTTTCTTCTTGAATTTGGGGTTCCACATCTTTCCATAGGTTTGGAAATTTCTCATCTACTATTTGTTTGAGTATGTTCTCTGTAGATGCTCTGCTCCTTCTTCTAATCCTATTATCCCGATATTGTTTTGTCTCATGGAGTCAGATAGTTCTTGCAGAGTTTTTTTAACCCTTTTGGTTCTATATTCCCTTTGTTCCTCTTTTTGAGATATTTTTATGTTCTGATCTTTAATTCATTAATTCTTTCCTCCATTTGGTTGCCCTCTTTCCTGTGGCAGTTATTTCATTTCTTACTTCTTTTATTGTGTTATTTATCTCTCGAACTTCCATCTTGATCCTCCTTACGTTTTGAATTTCTTTGTTAAACTGTTCCTTTTGTTCACGAATTTCCTTTCTTAGGTCATTCACCTCAGCTATGGTGTTCTGCCAGTATGTTTTCATTTCTCTCAGAGCCTTTTGAATGGCTACTTTAAATTCTCTGTCACTTAGTTCAAAAAATTCTATGTGTAAGAAGCTGTCTAAGAAATTTCATGTTCTCTCTGAGCAGCTTTAGTTTTTAAGGAATTCATCTTGCCTGCTGGGTTCTTCTTCTTTGGCATGAGGGCATTATGTTCAGCAGAGCCCAGGAGCCCTGATTAGTATTTTTGTGGTGTCTTGCTGTAGGGCAGACACTAGATGACACTGGGGGCCAAGTTTTCAGAGACAGAGGAGTTGTTTAGGTCTTATCTCTGGTCTGCTGCCACTTTTGGAGGCAGTGCATGTCTATCTAGGTGTCCCTCCACTTCTTGCAGTTAGTTGGTTGGGGAGGCTGTAGGAGAGGGGAGAGGCCAACAAAAAGTATACTGTGGCAGCTTCAACTCCTGCCCTATGCTGGGGAAGCTGTGTGATGCGGGTCAAGGCTGCTCTTGCTGGCTGGGGTGAATGCTATCAAATCTGCCTTTCTTCCCAGGACTACTCTAGCAACCAGCCTTTTGGGGCAGAGTCTGGAGGCTCCCACCATGCATAGGCGCTCAGGGGTGGGGGGGTGTGCACACACCACAAGTCCGAAGCCATGGGCCTGATGTTACAGGTCATGCAAAGGCAGCTGACTCGCCTCTGCCATGGACTGGGAATGGGAACCACGGCCTTTTGGAGGAGCCATGCATGCACGTGCAGTGAGTCACGAGGGCGCTGGGAGCTGAGGTGCTGTCTTTGGGGCCCCACCTCAGCTGCAGCTATTCAGAGTCCTCACTCAGCCCTCTTGCTACTCAAAAGCCTCAGAGGCTGGACCCCAGGTTCTGTCCCCAACAAGCTGCTCTAAGGTCCGGCTCCCCCACGGTCTCCCACCATTTTGCCACTTTGGTTGGCTTTCACTTTTGTCAACTCTTGACCTGCCCCTTCCCATTCACTGTGCTGCCTCCAGATAGTCAGCAGCGATGGGGTCCTGTTGTGATCTGTCTCTGCTTCCTCCCCTTTTTCCCACTCGCCCCCTTTTCTCCAACCTTCAGGTGTTTACTTGCAATGTGTGGATTTCTCAGCTGCCATTGTGTCCTCTTTGGAGGACTCAGGGTCCTCTTTCTTGGCTCCTGGGTGGCTGTTCAATTGTATTTTCTGGGTGAGGCTTTAGAAAACTCCTCTCTGGTGACCATCTTGTCCTCCTTAAGCATTTTTACAATCATTGCTTTGAGCTTTGTTTCTAATGGGTCACCTGTACTCACCTGTTTTATTCTTTTTGTTTGTTGTTCAGATTTATTTTGAGCTCCCTTCCTCTGATTTCTCATTTTGGCAGCCTCTCTGGACCCTCACTGCTGTAGTTTCTTTGGTGTTTGCTGCTGGTACTGGGTGGACAGAGGTCTGCTGGGCAAGGGTTTGTTTTTTTCCTAGGGCTGCAGGGGTTGGGCAGGAAGATGGGTGTGATTGTGCTTTTCTGTTCTTGGTTTTCCCAGCATGCAGATTCTGCCCTGAGCCTTGGGGTCAGTACTGCATGCTGGTGTTTCAAACCATGCTGGTTGTGAGTCATGAAACACGTGCTTAGCCTTCTCTCTCCTTCTTCTCCTGGCTGGAGCATTTGCACTGAGGCTCCTCACCGCCCCCTCACTACCTTTCCTCTGGGAACCAGAGTGAAGTCTGGCCATTGCATTTTGCAGACTGGTCTGCACCTCCTGGGGCCAAAGTGACATCTGGTTGCATTACCTCATGCCCCTGCCTCTGGGCCTCAATTCCTCTGTTCCGCGGACCGGGTGAGGTCCAAAGCACTCTCCTGTCACCTTCTTTCTCCTCCTTCCCCCAGTGGTAGAGTTCCAAGCGGGGATCCACACAGCTGTGTCTCTGCAATTCCTCTTTTATTTCTTCTTTAAGCCTCCACCCACCTGCAGGTACCTCAATGTGATGAGTGGGTTTCTTAGCTGTGATTGTACATTGTGTAACGGGTCCTTAGTTGAGTTATAGATGTTTAATTAGTTGTTATCTTCACAGGAGTTTTTCAGAGGTCCCTCTTACACTGCCATTTTGTTGCTCTCTTAAGAGGTGATATTTAAATTGAGGGCCCCAAAGACCAGAAAGAGCCATCCTACAGTAATATTGAACAAGTCTCCAGGCAGAGGCAGGTAAATGCCAAGACCATGGGATAAAAATGAGCCTGAGTCCAGCTTGTTTGAGGAAATTGAGCAAGGATGAAGTGGCTTAAGGATAAGATATTATATTAAATTCTAGCAAGTTCCGGAGTAACAGGAGCCAGATAAAGTAGGACCATGTAGGGTCATGTAATTAAATTTAACTCTAAATTTGATAGAAAGCCATTGGAGGATTTAAGAAAGAAAGAAAAGTTGAGCTCCTTGGAAAAAAATAGATGTAAAAATTAATATAAACACTGAGAAATTACAAACAAAAGTTTTATGTCACTTCTTATTTGAAACAGTTAAGAGAGAGCACAGTTTGTCTAAGGCATTACAAAAAGTAAGCTGGAAGAACTCAAAGATAAATAAAGGTAATAATAAAACACATATTACAGAAATCAAAACTACATTAGAAACAAAAGAAATATAACAGATTCTGCTAAAAACATAAAAGAACATAGAGCCAATCTGAGAAAATTTCAATTGAATAAAGATATACAAACAGTAAGAGAAAATAAGTACATAAAATAAAGTGGTTAGAGAGAAAGACAAGGGATATACAATTGCATAATTGGTGCCTTTGAAAATGAACCAAAAATATTTATAAGAAATATCATTCAAATTATAAGAAAAAATAGGAGAAAATAGTTCTGAAATAAAGAATCTGGAATCTTCAAGGGCATACCATATTGCAGGAACTATCAACCCAAGGAAATATCATTGGGTGAAGATTTTTAACTCTAAAGATGAATACTTCTATAAGGTTGTAGGCAGAAAAAGCAAGTAATCAGTAAGACAGACTAGCTAGACTCAGGCCAAGGTATTTTTCACAACAACTTTGAAAGAAGGTATAGCAAGGCATAATAGCAGCAGATTTCTAAGGCAAATAATAATAATAATAGAAAATAAAGATTGAATTGAGAATTTATTACCTAGCAAGATGTTATTTATTGTTAAAGTCACCAAATACATTCTCAAACATATAATGCCTCAGGAAATATAACATTTGTGAACCCTACCTGAAAGAAATTATTTGATAATGAAATCCAGCTAAATGAGAGATACTGAAAATAAAGAATTTGGGAAAGATGACATCCTTCTAGAAAAAAGACTAATCATTTGAATATGTAACTAACACTATATAGCTTCAGAAATTATAATTACAGAATATATCTATCAGTGTAAATATTTATAATTCAACCCCAATGTCTTAGTGACATAATACAATAAAAATTTTTTTAACTCATGTCACTGTTTAATGAGGGGTGTTGGGCAGGGCCTCTGCTTCATATAGTGATTCAGAGTTTGAGGTGCCTTGTGTGTATGTGTGTCTACCATTTTGGCAGAGTCCTAGGTTCACCTTGAAGCCATCCAGTTTGTACACAGAGAGAAGAAAGAACAAGAGGGTAGCAAAGGCACACTCCTTAAGTACCTCAGACTGAAAATGTCATTTTTCTTTCACTTTCATTAATTGGTGAGAAATATTACATGGCTCCACCTAGATATAAAAATGCTAAGTTTCTGGGAGACAGTAGGTTTTCTGAGTAGTCTCTATTAAGCAGAATATAAAGAAAATACCATAAAAATCTAACAAAATAAAAATGATAATATAATTATAAAAACTGGAAAGGCACATGATAATTAGTGGGAAGAGATATACATTTTCTCATTTTTCATAGCAAAAAGTTAATAAATATTTCCTAAAGTTTATAAATAAAAAAATTAAGATTTTAACAATTCAGTTTAAAAAATGAGCAGAGGACCTGAATAGACATTTCTCCAAATAGGACACACAGATGCCCAATAGACATAAAGGGATGCTCAATATCACTAATCATCAAAGAAATGCAAATTAAAACCACAATGGGCTATCACCTCACACTTATCAGAATGTCCATCATCAAAAAATTAGCAAACAAGTGTTGGTGAGGATGTGGAGAAAAGGGAAGCCTTATGCATTGTTGTGGGATAGTTAATTGGTAAAGCCACTATGGAAAACAGTATGGAGGTTCCTCACAATATTAAAAATGGAAACTACTTTATGACCCAGCAATTCCATTTCTGAGTATTTATCAGAAGAAATTCTTAATGCTAATTCAAAAAGATATGTGCACTCTATGTTCACTGCATCACTATTTACAATAGCCAAGATATGGAAGCAACCTAAATGCCTATCAATAGATGACTGGATAAAGAAGTGGTACATATACACAGTGAAATATTACTTGGCCATAAAAAGAATAAAATCTTACCATTTGCAACAACATGGATGGACCCAGAAGATATTATGCTAAATGAAATAGTCAAATAGAGAAAGACAAACACCATATGATTTCACTTATCTGTGGAATCTAAAGAACAAACAAAATAAATGAACAAACAAAACAGAGACAGACTCATAGATATTGAAAACCAACTGATGGTTGCCAAATGGAAGGGTGGTTGGTAAAAAAGATGAAGGAATTAAGAATTACAAATTGGTAGTTGCAAACTAGTCAAGGGGATGTAAACTACAGCATAAGGAATATAGTCAATAATATTATAATAACTATGGATGATGCCAGGTGGGTACTAGACTGATCAAGGAAGGGAATCCCTTTGTAAATTATATGAATGTGTAACCACTATGCTGTATACCTGAAACTAATATAAAATAATATTGAATGTCAACTGTAATTGAAAATAATAAATGCATAAAAGTTTAAATATATTATCATGTAATATTTAATATTATAAATATGGACAGTGGAAGAAAAAAATTTAGAACAACAGCAAACAATGACCATATAGCAAAAGTCAGAGAACTAAGGAAGTAAAATTACAAATAAGCAAAACAAGAAAACATAAAATAAAGTAATGTGATGCATCTAGATCTGTTAAAGTAATAGAAATGAATGGGATAAGCTAACCTATGAAGAGTAAGAAATTATTAGATAAGAATCTAAACACGGTGTTTGACAACAGTTATATATTATAAATATAGAAATATATCCCAGATATATTAGTAAGTGAAAAAAAGCAAGTTGTGGAACAACATGTATAGTTTAATCTTATTGTAGTTAATAGTAATATACATAATGTATAATATATACATATTATTGTATATACTATATACTTTTATATCCTATATACATAGAAAATATTTGGAAGAATACAAAAGAAATAACCGTATTATTTCTGGGGATTGGAATGAAAGATTGGAGAGGACATGTATACTTTCACTTTTTACTATATATCTTTCTGTACCTTAAATTTTTTTAGATTGAAATTTTTATTATAAAACTTTAAACAAACAAACAAGCAAAAAATTAATGTCCAACACAAGTACTATTGAAGAATTGAAAGATGCAAGCAAAGAAAATGGGAAGTTAGGTTATGGAAGGCTGACATAGTATTCTTTGAGCTGAGTCTCCAAGAAGGAAGAAAACCTAGTCAGTGATCTACATATGCACTGACACAATGTGAAAAGAGTATGGCATGTTTAATATACCTGAAGTATAATGTGCATGGTGGAAGAGGCAAGGAGGTAAAACTAGAAAGACAGGGCAATTTCAGTGAACCAAGGAGTTAGAACCTTTCATTAAAAAATGAGATTGTTCTCAAAGTATTTTAAGCAGAACAGTAACTTGATTGGAATAAGATTTTGCAAAGATCACTATGATGTCCATCTGGGAAATGAGTCAGAGACCATAGAAGATTGGCAACCTGTGAAGATTCTACTGAAATAGTCCAGATAAAGATGATGGTGGCCTAAACTAAGATGGTCAATATATTGATGAAGAGAAGATGAATTAAACATTTAAGAGATATTTAGAAGGTAGAATAGGCAGAACTTGATAATTAGTTGGATGTCATGATGACACAGTGAAGCATAAGGAAGAAGTGGAGTCAATATGACTCTGAAATATGGTACTTTGTGCCATTATATAAAATATAGAAATAAGAGTAAATTTGGTTGTAGATGAAAAGAGAGAGAAGGTGGCTTTAGTTTGGGTAATATTGAATTTGTAATATAAGTGAAACATTCAGATAGAGGGAAGCACATGTAAGACTCTGAAGAAGGTGGGAATGTGAAATATGGAAATAAAAGTCATTATTATGTAAGAGATAGCTGAGGACAATGCAGAGAATTATAAGAAGGGACTGAGTGATGTTATAAAATGCCTCCTATAAGTCAGGGTCTTCTACTTGGTTCAAAAACATAAACAGAGAAACTTTTGGTTTTATTCCTGGAAATCACCTGCCAATTTAACTGCTGGCCAAAAAGGGGAGGCTCCATTCCAAGAATGGAATTAGAGATTGCAGGCAGCAATATGGACACATTAAAGTTAGAAAGAGGTTGGTGGATTTCTTCTGACAGGCTTTGGTCCTGAAGGAAGTTGAATTTTTTGTGTGTCTGTTGGGAACTGAGACTAGACTTCTCTCAGGGTCTTACTGGTGATGATCAGATGACAGTCCAGGCTGCATAGTAACATCAAGAGGGGGCTAACATTTAGAAACCTGCCCCCTCCCAGACAAACCCATCCTTTCAAAACAAAGAGCTAAAAGCCAATCACATACTTATAATTTAAACATAATGCTGGTGCCTAAATTCAAGTGCTACATTTTAATCAGTTGCATCAGACTGATTTATATAATATCTAAGACTCATGGGTTTCAACTACCCTAGTGGACAGTCTGGTAACTAAAGAAAGTATTATTTCCTTTGTTGGGGACATGATCTAGGTCCCAAGGTAAAAGAAATGGACTGAGGTCCAATACATTTAAATATAGATGGAGTTTGAAATCTTTGAATTTTTTATTCTGCTTATTTTTTTCTGTATGTTTATGTATTTGTGATATCAATAAAAATACTCTTGTTCTTGGATAGTAACTCTTTACAATTTTACATTATTTACTACTGTTAAGTGGCTTAGCATTTGCATTTGGAAAGAGCATTTTATCTATTTGAAATTAAAAACTTAAACCATTTGTGTGGTAAATGATAGAAATGACCAGATAGGTTTAACATTCAGACTAAAATATGTCTTTCACCATTTTTTGGTAACTTTAAAGTTGTAACATTGTTATTATTGCCATGGAAATTTATATTCTATCACAGTTGTTACAATTTCATATTATAGGATGAGGAAAAGCTGTGCATTTCTACCATCTATCCAGAAGCATATATCTTCTGATTACAGGAAGTCATATACTTTTATTTTCTGAAATAAAATTCTCATTATAACTAGAATCATCCTTTTTTTTTTCAAGTCACACTCATGTATAACGTCTGGCACATGTAAAGAACTTAAATATATATTTTTTCTGTTTGTACTATATCTTACTTTCACTATTTTATGGGGAATAGTCAGAAATATGTGCACACAAGGTGGAATTAATCCAGCTTTTCAAAGGCAAGCAGAAAATTGAGCAAATTAATCAAATGTTTTGATGCAATAAACCAAATGACTGCAGTTGTGAACTATTCAACTCACTTGTTCACTTTAGTTAGGTAGTCTAAATTTCTGTTTCAAATGAACAGCTTTTACCTTTTTGAAAAGTTGCACTTTTTTTTATAATTTTTAATCATGAGTTCCCATTTCACTTCTATTTACCATTCACTTTGAGAAATTAGACTTAAATATAGTTTCCACAGTTACAAGCCTCAAGTTATTCATGGCCCTGGGAATTTAGTTCTCAAGTGTGTACACAACCCTCTTGACTCTCAATTCCTAGCTTAGATCTTTGGCTCCAAATTTTGCCTGTAGGGATCAGGGACAGTGACTGCCTACTCACCCTGTCCGACAAACACTGCTGGTGAGCCAGAAGTCAGTGGTTCCTCATCAGAGTTTGTGGAAACTAATGAACCTATCTTTGCTTTGCAAAGGAAAGGGAGTAAACAGTCTCTAATAAAATGTCCCTTATCTCTTGGTAGCTTCCACAACCTCCCAGAATTGAAAGTCAGCTGTTGGATAAAAAAAAACAAAAAACAAACAAAAAAACAAAAACAAAAAAAAACTTCTGTTCTTAGAGTCACCAGATGGACTGAGTTTTTCTAAACTCTTGGGTTTTCTGGGTGGATACATAAAGCATTTTAAAAGTATAATGTTTATCATCACTGTATTTCCAAATCCTACTCACCCTTCAGGGTTGAGCTCATCTTATTTTCTGTATTACATTATGTTACATATTTTTAGACTATAGAAAAATACAAAGGATAATACAGCAAACAATTGTGTGCCATTAGATAGTTTTTATTTAATAATTTAAAGAAACTAGTATTACTAATGCTGTTTTAGTAGCTTTCTACTTATTCCCAACATAATTCTTTTTTTCCTCTCCCGAGAAGCAAATTGTACCTTATAGTTGGCTGTTAGGAAAGTTTTTGAATGTTTGTGTCCTTTTCTGGGTCTTAGATTTTTGCAAGCAGTCCAGTTTCAGCTCTCTAACATAACCAAGCCTTAAAACCCAGTTCCCCAGGCAAGCAATAAAAGATCCATAAGGTATAAAAATGCAGTCTGGAACTTGAGCTGAGTCCACCATCTTCACTGGTAACCATTATGCCTCTTTTGACCTCCACAACTCTCTCTGATTCCTGTAGCATTGAGCATTTGGTCCCATTTTCAATTACTTAGTTTGTACCAACTTTATGGGTAGAGAATATATTATTTCCTAATAAGATTATAAATTTTTAAGCTGTATCATGCTCCTTTTACAGCAAACAGGGAGAAGGCTCTCTGCATTCTTACACTAGAGTAGATTACACTTGTAAGCCAATCTCTTTATCAGAGAAATGTGTACATAAAAGTTTGCCTCACTTTAGAGCATTGGTTCCATGTGATAATATGCCTACCCCTGGGAATCCGTGCTGGGACATTGAAGGATATGCAAATTATAATTAGCAATGGCAAAAATACTAGTAAAGTCCAAAAATGCAAAACATTAGTTATGAAACTGCTTTAGAGAACAGGTGATATTGCAGCCACCTAATAGTTATTGATAACCTATTATAGTCAAGTTTGTGAAGTAAGCATTATAAAAACATATGAAATGCATAAATAT
Source organism: Lyroderma lyra (assembly GCA_004026885.1). Taxonomy (NCBI): domain Eukaryota; kingdom Metazoa; phylum Chordata; class Mammalia; order Chiroptera; family Megadermatidae; genus Lyroderma; species Lyroderma lyra. Next base: position 64,900 of record PVJL010004222.1, read on the forward strand.
TTCTAAATGGATTATACAAATAAAAAATAAAAGGGGAGATATTATAACTGATACCACAAAAATACAAAGCATTATAAGACACTATTATGAACAATTGTATGCCAACAAATTAGACAACCTATAAGAAATAAATTTCTAGAAATATACAACCTATCAAAACTGAATCATAAAGAAATAGAAAATTCTAAGAAACTGATTAATTGTAAGAAGGCTGATTCAGTAATCAAAAACCTCCCAACTAACAGAAGTCCAGGACCTCATGGCTTCACTGGTGAATTCTACCAAACATTCAAAGAAGAGTTAATACCAATCCTTTACAAACTCTTTCAAAAAATAAAAGAGGAAGGAACTCTTCTAAATTCACTTTACAAGGTCAGCATTATCTGATAACAAAACCAGACAACATCAAGAGAAAAGAAAATTACAAGTCAATATACCTGATAAACGCAGATGCAAAAATCCTGAACAAAATATTAGCAAACTAAATTCAATAATACATGAACATTTGACAAAATTCAACATCTATTTTTTGTAAAAACTCAACAAAGTGGGTATAGAGGGAACATATCTCAGCATGATAAATATCATATATGTATGACAGGCCTACAGCTGATATTATATTCAACAATGAAAGGCTGAAAACTCTCAAAGATCAGGAACAAGATAAAGATACTCAGTCTCATTACTTTTATTCAATATAGTACTGCAAATCCTAGCCAGAGTTATCAGGCAAGAAAAAGAAATAAAAATCATCTAAATGGAAAGAAAGAAGTAAAATTATCACTATTTACAATTGGCATGGTATTATATATTGAAAACCCTAAAGACTACATTGAACAACTGTCAGAACTAATAAATTCCGTAAGTTGCAGGATAAAAGACCGAATACACAAAATCTGTTGCAATTTTATACACTAACAATGAACTTTCCAAAAGATAAATTAAGAAAAAAATTTCAATTACAACTACATCAAAAAGAATAAAATACACCAGAAGAAATTTAACCAAGGAAGTAAAATCCCTTGAAGAATGTAAGAAGACACAAATAAATGGAAAAATATTTTGTGCTCATGGATTAGAAAAAAATCAATATTGTTAAAATGTCCATACTGCCTACAGCAATCTACAGATTCAATAAAATGTCTAGCAAAATTCCAATGGCATTTTTCATAGAACTAGAACAAACAATCCTAAAATTTATATGGAACAACAAAAGGCCCTGAATACCCAAAGCAATCTTGATAAAGAACAAAGCTGGAGGTATCATGCTTCCTGATTTCAAATTTTATTACAAAGCTTTTAGTAATTAAAACAGCATGGTTGGGCATAAAAACAGACACATGGGTCAGTGGAACAGAATACAGAGCTCAGATGTAGAATTGTGCGCCTAAAACCTATAGAATCCTTGCTAACAGATGTCACCCCAATAAGTCTAACAATAAAAATAAATTTAAAAAAAAGAGCTCAGAAATAAACCAATGCTCAAGTAATTTATGACCAATGAGTCAAGAATATACAGTGGGAAAAAAACAGTCTCTCTTTGATAAATAGTTTTGGGAAACCTGGACAGCCACATGCAAAAGAACAAAACTGGACCACTATCTTATACCATATGTAAAAACTAACTCAAAATGGATTAAAGATTCGAACATAAGACCTGAAACCATAAAACTCCTAGAAGAAAACATAGTCAATAAGCTTCTTGACAAAAGTCTTGGCAATAATGTCTTGAATCTGACATCAAAAGTTAAAGCAACAAAAACAAAAATAAACAGGTGGGGCTACATCAAACTAAAAGCTTCTGCACAGCAGAAAACTATCAACAAAATAAAAAGGCAACCTACTGAATGGGAGAAAATATTTGCAAATCATATATCTGATAAAGGTTAATATCCAAAATACAGGGTCCAGCAGAAGTAATGACCAGACATAAGTTATTATTTAATTACAAAATCATAACCATACATGCTTATAATTTTGTAATAAAAGATTTGGTCTAGATTACCAGCTCATGAAAAAGACCATTACTTCAGCCAGACCCCATATATAAAAGAGCTCATACAACTTCAATAGCAATAAATAAATCAATAAATAGATAAATAAATAAATAAAATCCAAATACACCAATTTTAAAAATGGATAAAAGATATGGATAGATAGTTTTCCAAAGAAGACACATAGATGGCCAACAGATAAATGAAAAGATGCTGAATGGCATTTATCATCAGAGAAATGCAAATCAAAACCACTGTGAGATATCATCTAATACCTGTTAGAATGGTTATTATCAAAAACACAAGAAAAAACAAGTGTTGGCAAAGATGTGAGAAAGGGAGCCCTTGAGCACTGTTAGTGGGAATGTAAATTGGTGCAACTACTATGGAAAACAGTATGAAAGTCCCTCAAAAAATTAAAAATAGAACCATTATATGATCCAGCACCTGGGTATTTGTCTAAAGAAAATGAAAACACTAACTCAAAGACATATATGCACCCACATATTCATTGCAATTTTATTTACTAAAGCCATTATAAGGGAACAACCTAAGTTGGTTGGATGGATAAATGGATAAAGAAATTGTGGTATACATGTACAGTATATAATATTCAGTCACACGCACACACAAAAAGAATGAAATCTTCCTATTTGCTACAACATGAATGGAACTCAAGAGCATTCATTATGCTATGTGAAATAAATCAGAGAAAGAGAAATACCAAATTATCTTTTCTATGGTATATGAAATCTAAAAAAGAACCCACCTCATAGATACAGAGAACATATTGATGTTTGTCAGAGGTGGAGAGTACGAGATGGGAGAAATGAATTAAAGTGAGTAAAAATAAAATTTTATTTAAGAATATATGTGTAAGAAATGCATAAAAATTTGGTTTCCTCACCTTGCCCAATATCTATCTCAAATGAAGATGATGCATTTTTGAAAATACAGTTAACTCATTTATAGTTTAAATGAAGTAACAGCACCTGTGGCTTAAATTAAGTCTATATTATTAATTTCATAACTTGATTTGAATTTTAGAAATTTTTAAATGTTTAGTTGTCTTTTCCCAAAACAGCATGAAGATTAAGAGTGTTTGCTCAAATAATTGAGTAAGAATTGTTTACCTTAGACCAAATCATCAGTATTACTGGTTTTTTTTTTCCAGAGTTTGAAAATAGGTTACTGCGTCTCATTCTTTTGCCTTACACTGGCAGCAAATCACTATGTAGAGCAACTATCAAGTCTGGCATTGTGGACTGTATACAGCATCTTCCTCTCTGAGACTATGTGTGAATACAAATAAAACCTGTCCTTCAGCGTGGATTAATAAAATATACTTGGGCACATATTTCATTTTGTCATCTGGACTTGAACTAAAGCTAAATAAATCAATGCACATTTCAGTGAAATTATGTATGAACTGATCATTCAAATGCATTATTGATGATAACTAGACAAATTGCATTATACAATGCACCATTGTTTTTAACTAATGCCAGTTTAATTTTCCCATAAAATCTCCCTATAATGTTATCACCATTAAAAATGCAATAAAGTACCATGAGTGTGAATTTATACTTGGCAATTGTGGTCAGTCATCAGTCAGAAACTGAATAACCTAAGTCAAAAACTTACAATAATTTGGACTTCTTTTTTGCTTTATTTTCCAGACATTGCAAATGGACGTCAACAAGCTGAATATAACCTTGCTTCGAATATTCCGCCAAGGAGTGGCCATGGCTTTAGGACTCTTACCCCAGCAAGTGCACATCAATCGCCTCATTGTAAGACACCACCATTTCACATTCCCAAATAGGAGCTTTGATCTTTATTGAAGGGCCCAATTGTAAAGAACACCCATGCTATAGTTCTGTGGCCCATGAGCCAAACCTGGCACACCATTCCTTTTTCTAAAGAAAGTTTTATTGCGATAAGCCACACTCATTTGTTTACATGCTGTCTGTGGCTGTTTTCATGCTGGAATGACAGAATTGAGTCATTGTAATAGATTGTTTGGCTACACGGAATGTTAAAATATTTGCTATCTGATCCTTTACAGAAAAAGTTTGTCAACCTTCTCATAGATCAAGGCTAGTATGCTGGTAGGTATGAATATAGGGGCCCAAAATACTTGTCTCACCAATCTGACACTACTCCCACAATATTCTTCCTAAGAGTGAAAACTTCTGTATCAATTAAAGCCCTGTCTTCAGACTATATCTATGAAAAAACCCTTTAAGTATACCAGTAGGATGAAGGATACTGACTGCACAGGCAGAGGATTTTAATTAAAAAAATGAAGAACCAATCATTGAGGACAGCACCCCAAACAGAATGCAAGAGTAGACAGTTCTGAAAAGCCTGGAGAAAACTTGGATAGGTATATGGGGTTGGGAAGAAGCAAGCCCAAAGGATCTTTTGTATAAGACCCACTTTATACCTATCTGTCAATCACCTATATTCTTTCTTCCCCCCTTTTCTCAGTTGTTTGGGAATGTTAATGTCATCCAACTACACTTTCCCACTTGCCCTTGAAGATGGGCATGAGCAAAGGCAGAAAAAGGCAAATTCAAAGCAGACTATTTTCTTTTTGTAAAAAGCTAATTACCTAAGGTTCCTGTGAAAAGGGACTTTGGAAGCATCTTTTAGTTTTAAATTTATTCTTCATTTTCACTGGAATGAGAACTCAAGCAAGAGCTGCATGTTCTCCTTATTCTCCTGCTAGAGCTCAGCTTTCTACCGCATCAATATCTGCATTTCCTGCTCTAGAGAAGAATTTGCTTTTTATTTTTGGTTTAGGGTTTTGTTTCTTTTCATTCTTGGGTGTATGGAGGGTGACTTCTTTCATTCTTCGTATTGACTTTATTTTGTGAGTCAACTATTTTCTGGGACTAAGTTAGCATTAAAAACAAAGTTTTTTTAACTCAGTACCATAGAAGAAGAAATATAGCATTCCCTAATATCCTGAAAGAGTAAAACAGGTTATTTATATCCAAGGCATATCTTGCTCAAATGAGAAGATTTAGGTAGTATAGCTGTCAAAGCTCTAAGTCTAAATTTTTTCATCTACACATAGATATCTTAGATATACTTTTATGTATAGAAATTTAATGAGCATAATAGCTCTTTGCAGGGATAAAAGAAGGATTTATCACACCCCAGGAGGGATACACATATCCAGGAAGAATATTAGTAGTATTTGTACATGTCTGTTTCTAAGAATAGTTATTATCTTTTAATTAAATTCATTGGAGTGACATAGGTTAGTAAAATTGTGTGTTTCAAATGTACAAGTCTATAATACAAAACTTATATGTTGCATTGTGTGTTCACCTCCCAAAGTCAATTCTCCTTTCAACACCATATATTTGACCTCCTTATAATAACTACTTTATAGGGCATCAAAAATAAGAGTGTTATAATAGGGGAATTATGATGACACCCCAAGGCAGCAAAGCATGGTGATGAAGAGCGTGTGCTTTGGAGACAGACAGAGCCGTACTCTATTTCCAGCTTGGCCACATCCCAGCTGTTGGACATTAGGCCAGCTACTTATGTTTCACATGCAAAATGGAGAGAACTAAAATACCGATGTCCTGGAGGGGTTTTGAGCATTAAATGAGATAATGGACTTAAAGTGCATACATGGATGTCAGGCACAAAACAAGTACTCTATTTCTACTATTGTTATTAGGTTATAAACCTTATTACAAAATGTTTCACATCAGTACTATGCTATACTTAATCATTGTCTGTTGTCCTCTGCAAACACAAAAACGTTTGTCCTGGCTTGCTAGTAGTACATTGATTCTCCCTTTTATACCTGGCTAAATTTCTGAAATATTGCATTGAAAGAGAATTTTCTAGCAAGGAGAACTATATGCATTAAAAAGAAAACTAGTAATACATTGTATAACTTATAAAAGAGAATATATCAATGGCAATATTATTTTTTGTGTGGTGTTTATTTTTTATTTGTTTCAGCCATTTATGGCAGGAAATCCTCTGTGTCCATTCAGTTAATGAGGTAATACTAATAGGAAAGTACTATATTACTGCACAATGTATGCATTTCTACCAAAAGATTAGTTTTAAAAGTGGGATATATTTGAGGTGAAGAACAGAATCAGGGAAGAAACTTCAAAGTTTATCCAGCATCATCTTCTTTAGTTAGACCAGCCTTCACATAATACAAGGTACAAGAAAAATATATGGAGTCACAATGTCTATTAAATGTACTATTGCATCAGGTTTTGTTTAACTCATTTGATTTTAAAATGTTTCTTCAAGCACAATTACTGAGGGAACATCTGAACAATATATTTCAAAAATTACAATATGGAAGGGAAAATAAACCAGCATCCAATGAAATAAGAAATCAGAAAATTTGAGGTATCAATTAATTGAAAGAAAGCCATATGAAGATTCCAGGCTGGTAATATTAAGTATACCAGAGAATAAGTAATAAATGCAATCTCCAAGATGCCTTTTAGTATTCAAGGGTTCTGATTTTCTTTAATGTTTCTAGAGGAAAGTAAAAATATTTCCCAAAGTTGTTTAGAAAGGTCTATTAACAGATACAAATAATCTGCTTTCACTAGGAAAAGAAGAACAGTATTGAACTCTTTGTGTCTCCCATTAACCAAAAAGAAGGGATTTCTGATGCTCTGCCATCTGAAGAAGTGCTGCATTCACTTAATATCAATGTTTTACATCAAAGTTTATCCCAGTTTGGAATTACAGAAGTCTCTCCTGAGGTATGTTTTTGCATGGAAAGATTTCACCTAAAAATTTGCACAGTTATCATGACATGGCAGCCCAGCCTCAAAAACCTTTGCTGTAAATGCTGTTTATTGTATGTTATTTGACTCTCTAATAGTCAAAATTCTCTGATCTTCATCCTGTATGTCTATTCCTTTAAAGGAAATTCATTTTTACTTTAAAAACTTTCACATTTTGACACTTTCTTCTTCAAGTCTTTATGGCCTTGTAATTTATTTTGACTCATTTAATACATTGTCCAGAAGAAAGGCCATTTAGATATATTTCTCAATTGGTTATTTGAAATTGAAATATCCAAAGAAAGACCCTCAAATGTTTCTTCTTCAACGGGTGCACTTCTCTTTGTTGCCTTCATTGCCAAAATAGTCACCAGATAGTTACTTTTTTCCACAACTGTGAAATTAATTTGAAATGTCATTTTTCTTTTGCTGAGGAACCCAATCTTAAGAACTATGGATATTTTATTTATACTGTTTTCCAAATTTGACACTGTTTAAATTTCCCCTACAAACTCCACCATTCTTACTCCTGAATAAATTCATCCTTTTTTTATTTTTCTTAATTTATCCCACTCTAACAAATTTGCTAGAATAATCATCATCTTAAATACATATGTAATTAAATTCGCAGAATCAGAGAATTATTAATAGACTTTTAGGAAACATATGTGAACATTTTATAGCTGCAGAAAGTAAGGACCATAGAAATTAATGACTTTATCAAGGTACAAAACACTGAGGTATAAAGCAACATTTAAAATCTAGATGTCTTCATTCCTAGTCTATTCCACCTTTCAGTAAAACACATTGCCTCTCATTTCAACAAATATCACAGGTGTGGTATAGAAAGGTTTGGTACAAGATTGCATTTGAATCCCAAATCCACACACATCATGTGTGTGACCTTTGGCAGGTGATTTAATTTCTGAGAGATTAAGTCTATGTTTGCGTAGTAACAGCTTCTCTAGCTCAGTTTCTCCATATTTAGAATGGGTATAATAAAAAGAAGTGGCTATACTCCCTATCTTATAGACTTGAAATATGAATTAATTTTTAAATATTTATAGAAATCCTCATATAGAGTAGGCACCAAACAAACATTTGAATGCCAGATGGATTGGCAGCATAAAATGTATGTCATCATTGAACTGTGACTGTAACGACCTCCAACTGGTCTTTCTGCATTTAATTTTGCTCCCCTTCCTGCCCTCCCCATCACACACAACCTCCTCATCCACACACACAATGTGTTATCCCTCTTGCCACCTGACCAATCTTGCTAAAATAAATCTGGCCGTGCCCTCCTAACATCATAATTCTTCTACAAAATCAAATGTGGACTTTTCAATATGCTATCTGGCCCTTTGTGTGTTGGGCTTTATAATTGTTGAAGTCTTCTAGTTTATGCTCCAGCAACTCCAATTTCGTAAGTATCATGATACCCCCATACTGTCTTTTCCAACCATGCCTGTGCATACGTTGATTCATCTATACACTTTCCATGGTTCAAGATCAATATGTTATATAGGGAAGCCTTCCTTTGTGCCTCCACAGAAGTGAGTGCTCATTGATTTGTGTTCTCACTGAGCTTAATACAAAAACCCCTTATCCTGTGTTGGCCTTCAAGTCCATCTCTACACTGCAAGTTCCTTGAGAGACATCCAGATTTGTCATATCATTTTATCTGTGGCCTCAGTGTCTTCATTCAGTGCCTTACATTCAATGGATACACAAATAGCCAAGCACTGTGCTAGGTGGTATCCAAAGTTGAAAAAATAAATGAATAAACAAATAAAATATGACTGTTGCTTTCAATAGGTTTATGTTCTAGTCAATCAAATTAAGATACAAGCAGATAAGGAGAATGCAGGGGCATGATAATGTTACCATACTGTACCACAGGAGCTTTGAGGGAGAAGAGGCCACCTCATATTGCAGAGAAGCCAAAGGAAATGTATCAACATGAGCATAAGCACCCTAATCCCTTCCCAGCTTTACCTGCTTGGGACTCTGAAGGGACTTCCTTTTGTACATTAAAGCAAACCCCATTCCTATATTCCAGGTCCTTCACAGACTGACTTGCACATATCTTACCCAGGAAAATTCTTTAAAATTAAAAAAAAAACATTGGATTAATTTATTCTGCTTCCTGTACATTTTCAATGACTTATATAAGCATTCCTCCCTGTTGCTTTATTCTGCATTTAAATGCCATTTTGAATGCTTTAAGAATATGGCAGCTCAGTGAGTCATCCAGATTTGTGAACTAAGAGAAGCTAATCAAATAAAAAAACTAGTTAAAATTAAGTATGTATATGGGGGTGAAGATAAGGAGTACAGATTGCCTGACTGCCTATCACAGAACTGTTAGCCCACAATAGACCACAGATCTGTACTGACAGTGTATTTGATGGTCAATGTGTGAAATTTCTTATGAGACTATGGGAATCAAGAAATCTAGGAAAACTGGACTCTAGGAAATACCATATTATAGGAGGTTAGGAAGTATTTTAATTGGCTGTAAGGAATGTTTTCTCTAGGATGGATGAATTGATTGAGGCTTTTGCACAGGCACTAGAAGGACACTTCTAGAAGGGGTCCAGAGTTACCCTCTGACCTGAAGCTCTAAATGCGGAAACAGGAGAAGGCTGTCAGCAGTGTGCAAGTGCCCTCATGGGAGGCATCACATACATACAGTCCAAAGAGGCACAGGAAAAGCATTTGTTGATAGTTGTTTAAGCTAGTAATAGTATTTTGTGAGTTTCCCAGCTTCTTCATTTATGGTTAATGTGTGATGACAGCCTTTTTTACATTTTTATCCCAAAATTATAGTTCTGTAGGATGTTTATTAACAGAAAAAAAGAATTGGTATTTTGGTTTTTTATCCTTCACATGGATTACAGAACATTGTGAATGATGTCTCAAAACATCTATTCCTAAACTTACATTAATTACTTTCAGGGAATGAAGTGCTTTTTGTTATTGTGATTTCTTTTAATTTCTTGATTTTTTTTTAAAAATCAGAAGTGACTCTTGGAAAACAAAGAAAAATACCAAATAGAGAATTACTTTTGTTTATTATGTTTTCATTTTGAATCTAAGTTTCTTGGGAGAGAAAGATGTTTTTTAAAATATGTTTATATGCAGTACCTAGAACATTGTAGGCACTTAAACACTCATATTATTTTATTATAAGGTGTTCAGAAAGATAAAACTAGACTCCTTGTCTAGTAAGTCAAATCGCAGGAAAATATAATTAAATTTATTGTTTTAGTTTCCATTTTTAAATGTTTTTATAAAATTAAATATCTATTGAAACAATAAGATCTGCATTCATATTTTTTTAAATAATTTAGGATTGGATTGTTTTTGTTTAATTGAAAATTACTCTATTTTCACAGGTCTTATATTTCAAAGGAGGCAGTTACCTTCTTTAAACAACAAGCCAATGTGCCAGCTGATACTTCCATGGAACCCTTACAAAGAGAAAAAAATACTAAATAAATATAAACCATAACCCAAGAGTTGGGTGATTGTTCCTTCAAATTAGGAACATTAGCCAGAAGTCTAAAGAATTATAGTCCTAGCCATATAATGCCACAAGAGAAGGAGTACAGTGTTCACATATATCAGATTATTCAGACCAAATTGTTTACCTTGTGCAAAACATGGTGTAAGTTTGGCATTGATCTAACAAAACTATGTTGTTGTAGGCTACATCCTATTTATCTGCCTAAGTCAATCAATTATGTAATTTATAATATTTCCACATCTTATTCTGTATGCTTCATCTCTCCTAAAGAGATGTATCTCCTAAAGCCTTTGTTATAGCTCTCCTAGCATTTGGGAATCTCTCTTACTACCTGGGATCAGAATTGGTTTAAAAACATAAATAAGAAAACTGTAGTGCATCAAATTATTAAACAGGATACAGAGAAGCCATTGTTATTAATATGGTGATACTGGAAACTCCCCCAAATTTCAAATCAGAAAACAAAACAAACTCAAATACTTCTTTCACTGCAACAAAATTAAAGGGCAAAGTGATTTAGCTGTGAAATATGATGTAAAGATGATAGTGGAATGGGCTTGACCCATTGATCATTGAACCTTTAACCCTCTGACAAAACATAGAAGACAGCACTTTAACCTTATGCAAAAGTTAGATTGGAGAGTCCTGTGAATTATAATCTTATGATTTGTGGAATGTCACAAACTTTTCCATTTATTACTCTGCCCATATCAAGTTTTTTAGATCTCGTACAAATATATTAATAGTGCTCAGCAGGAATAGCATGACTCAGAAGGAAATCTATTTACCAAGAAAGTGCAGTGACTAAGTTCTGGGAATATAAAACATGTGTCTATAACTGGGGATAGGGGGGTAAGGGGTGGGAGGTTAATTCTTCCAGCATCATTGCTTTAGTTTAAAAAGAAACAAAACAGATTTGTCTTAAGCAAAAAGGAACATGGGTATTCCAGGAGGTGTAGAACTGTAGCAGGCAAAAAAAGAAATGAACCAGATCAGGTTAGGAACAAAAAATCTCTTTCCACCCACCTAACCACCCCTTGTTATCCAAATTTTGTATTAACTAAACCTCAGATCTTCATACTGAAATTTGACAAGTTTATGCTGCCAACTTGAAGGCTTAAACTAGTTTGCTTTTATAGCAAACAATAGATGCTGTTTAGTTAACTGCAAAAAAATTATTTCTATATTTATAGCTGATTTCTTCAATAATTTTCTTTTTTATAGTTTCCAGCTATGTTTATGGACACACTGGAATAAAATATGATCTGAATGAGGTCAAAGAGTAAAAGACAAGTTGTCACTTGAACCCAAGACTTCTTTTCCAAAAGGATACTTGGTTTCATCAAGCATTTTCAGATTCTCCATCTATTTCCTTTTACATATTTAAAAAATATATCTAGAAAGCATTTTTCATACTTATGAGTTTGTCTTTGTCTTAGAAAGTAGGCAAGATAATATAGTGAGCACATCAACATTTAACAACCAAAGGAAATGAAAACAATTTCAAACAGTAAAAGGTTCCCTCAAATCACTTGTAATCATGGTTTAACTCATTTAATTTAACAGACCCTTTCTGTTCTGTCTTAGTCAACTCCCCCCACCAAGACTCACTTGAGTTCCAGGATAAAAATTTTCATAAAAATATTCAAAAATATTTATTTTTGTCTAATTTACAAATAATAAATGTATCCTCTTTTTTTAAGGGTTATTTTCAAGGCTTTCTTTCTTTTCTTTCTTTCTTTCTTTCTTTTTGAGCAACTGTTATTTATTTCTCATGATTCTGTGGGTTGACTAGGATCAGCTAGATTGTTCTTCTGTTCCAAATAGTGTAGACTTAAGTCACCCCAGTGGTTACTTTAAGAGGGGAACTCGTTTGCCCCTGAAATGTCTAAGATGACCTCTCATTTTCCACGGCCTCTCTCCATGTGTTATTTCATCATTCAATATCTTGTGGCTCAAGCCTTTCTTAATCATTAGAGACAATATCCAAGGACAGACAAATACTCTCACTAAAGGAGGGGAAAGGCAGCCTTCAGCAATGTGGAATTTAGAAACATTTTATTTGATTTAGCCTTTATATGTTTTTCCTAATTGTGAACCATTTGATTTGAAGTTAAAGTTTCTTTACTATAAATCTATAAATTTCATTGAATCATAAAATTAATTGAAGTCTAAGATGTGATTCTAAGATACGGTTTTTTAAAAAGAGTAAGTGAAATAAAACTAAGACACTCATTCACATTTTATTCATGCTGCTTCTCTACCCTTCCACCCATTGCCAAAGTAAGTAAGTAAATAAATAAATAAACATCAAATTAAAACTATTTATTTCATCTTATATTAGTAAATAATTCTGGACTTTTTAATGTTGCTTATTGCTTAAATAAAATATAATATCCTAACAATTTCTGTGGTTGAGGTGGTACTTGCATCAGAAAGGACTGAATTTTTAAAAAGGTAAAAGAGGGGAAAAAAGAAAAAAATGATCCGAACATTGTTGCTTTGTTTATTAATGCATCATGAGATTTTGGATGTATCTGTTTCACTTTTGTTTAAAAGTTAAGAGCAGTATTACAGCACATAAAGCAGGGTGTTGTGGTGGTGGGAGGGGACTTCCAACAGAGTAGTGAAAGCTTCAAAAACAGTTTCCTCAACATAGAAGAAAACAGAACTCTTACCTATGAACTAGATCATTTCCAAGAAAGACTGTGAGGAACATTTACAAAGCCTTGAACCTGGTAGGCCGTGGTAGGCATGCTTGCTCCTGTACATTGAGATAAATTAATCTCTAATGTCTAAGGGTGGCAGTCCCTTGTCTTAGATCACTTTTAGAAGCAGCTCTGGCAGTGGGGAACGTAGGTGTGTTCTACTACACTGAATGGAATAAAGCTAAAAATATGTTTAGTGTCTGATAAGAATGCCAGTCTCCTCAAGCTCTCATTTAACATTGGACTTTCTGTTTTGATTTTAAAGAAAAATGTTTTACGAGGGCAGCATGAAGCCGACAAAATCTGGAGCAAAGAAGGATTTTATGCTGTTGTCATATTTCTCAGCATCTTTGTTATGATAGTAACGTGTTTAATGGTAAGTTTGCTTCTTTATATATTTTATCTTTTGCTGAGCCCACTGCTTAATATTATTGGATACATTACCATTTGAGTGAATGTGAAAAATACTGGGAACAGAAGCAAGACTATGAGCCTATTAAACTGGGAAATTTCATATCTGACAGCAGAGTGATGCTAAAGGAAAACCTATGGAATTACAGATTCTGACCTGCAAAATAGAGCTATAATTGCATTGAGGCTTTTAGTAACTTGATCAACCCTGAAAATGAAGCTTTAGAAAGGGACTCACTGAGGTCACTATGAATTAAAGTTATTAAAGGTCTCACGGGCACACTTTGGGCTTACTTTGTTTCTTCAATTATGTCATTGTTATGGAACTCAGGAAAAATTTTTTTAAAAAGAATATCCTATGGGCAAGCTTACTCCATAAAGAGTGGTTGATTTACTTATTTTTAAAGAGCCCTGAAAGCATTTTATGAAATTTCACACATGAAGAGGAAATTATTATAGACTCAAAGACTATACCATCCACTAACAACTAATTTTTTAAGTGAATGAATATAAAAATATAAAAGTATAACTGCAAAGGGCTCTACATTACAAATTATAAATGTACAGTCTTTAAAAGTGTGTTTCTAATTTAAAAAATAGAACCCAAAATAAACCTAAACCCACTAAACTAAGCAGTACTGTTTGGTATTGAATGAGTTAATAGTTACCTTTCAAAGAGAATAAGATTTTTCTGTTCTTTTGAAAATTCTGTGATTATATTTTAAAATTTAAATTTATAAATGGGTTTTAATATATTTTCTGTGTGCTATGTCCTTTAAATTTTGTACATTTTTTAAAAGTCTTTCCTTAGTTTCCAAATGCCCCCAAAAAAGACATCATACTACTTCCTGTTTTTTACAATCAACAGTGTTAAGTGTCTTAGAGATTTTATTCATTTGTGTTCCCTTTACTGGGAAGGGGTTTATGTTAGAAAATTGGGGCTCAGTTTGGAAAGACAGAGGCTGAATATGTCTAAACTTGAAAGATGTAAAACAGTTAAGGCCTTGAATAGGATAATGATGAATGTATTTCCTTGAGTCTAAATATAGAAAGTAGTAAGAACACCTCAAAGCTTCCATCATAATGAATTCAGGGCATCTCCCATGGGCCAGGCATTAAAAAATAAGATTTTTTTTATAATTGTGATACACTAAGCAAAAGAATAAGAATTGAGTAAGAAAATTGATTTTAAATATTAAATGATAGAAGTTATGGAAAAAGAATTTTAATGAAAGAAAGTTGGAGGTCATGGAAATTGTGGCAGAGACCTCTGGGCATTTTTTTCTTTAGAATTTTAGAGGGTGTGGCTTCTTGTTATCGTTAATTGCACTTTAAAATGGCTGGTTCTTCATTTCCTTAATACAGTAAATCTTAAATGCTGTGCTCTCTCTTGTCAGTCACAATTAGGGTGTTTTTCTGCTTCAGTGGTGAAAAAGGAGGCTCAGAATATAGACAGAGTAAAGAGTGATAAAAATGAAAGTGGTTCACGGGGTAAATGAGTAAGATGCAGAAGAGCAGAGGCAAAGATGAAAGGAAGAAAGTGGAAAAGCAGATTCATGACCAGCCTGTGAGTACCAGAGAGTAAAGGCAGCCAGAGCAGAGTTTGCTATTAACATGTAAGATATGCTGCAGATTTTGCATGTCTAACCCAGGAAGAACCTACGTATGCACTATGATTGCATAACTCCCTGCATGACATATTGGTCTCAGGTGGCAAAAGGACCTGTAGTAGCCTCACCTTCAAACTCTTGGGGACCCAGGAACAACTCTTCTTTCCCCAAATCTGCAAAGCACCTATGTGAAAGTTAGAAACCTGGGTGAGTCTACTCCAAAGTTACTAGAACCAGTCGAGAAAGGAATATTTCAAAAGTATAGGTGATTGCTCTCAACTGGGTCAGTGGGTAGAGTCATCTATTTATTCAATACACAAATTCCTGCAGAGGATCCACTGTGGGCCTGTTGGTGCTGTGAGCAAAGGAGACAACAAGACAAATAAGGTTCTCATGAAGCCTAGATTTTAGAGGGAGACATGTATAATAATTAACTATTTTAAAAAATCAATTAGTGAACATATTGCACCATCCCATTCTAGAAAAGGCAAACCTATAGAGACACTAAAAAGATCAGGGGTTTGCCAGAGATTGGATGGGGAGGGATGAATAAGTGAAGCAGATTTTTAAGTCTGTGAAACTATTCTGTATGATACTATAATGGTGACTATATGACATTATGGATTTGTCAAAACCCATAGAATGTACAACACAAAGATTGACCCTAATCTAGACTACAGACTTCAGTTAATTCTATCCATAGTGGCTCAGCAATTACAACAAATGTACCACACTAACACAAGATGTTAATACTGGTGGAGATTGTTTAGGGAAGTAGGAGAGAAGAGGTATTATTAAAGAACCCTGTATTCTCTGCTTAATTTTTATATAAACCTAAAACTGCTCTAAAAATTTATTAATTAAAAAAAAATCAAACAGTGTTAAGTACCATGGAGAGAAAACATAGTGAATGAGAGCAAAACAGTATCAGACATGCAAATGTGAGTAAAGGGCCTCCCAGGCAGAGGATATGGTGGGAAGAGCTGAGGTGGGGATAAGCTTAGCCTCTCTAGATTTCAGGAGAAGAGCAGAAGCTAAGTACTTTAAGCAGAGCTTTGATGTGTGTTTAAAAGGTCTTGTTCTCTGCTGGTGCAGAGTAGTTGGGAACACAACATGGGGTGAAGTCTGAGAGCAGGAAGACTGTTCTGGAGGCTATTACATTAACCTGATGAGAAAGATGATGGTGGTCCAGAGAAAGGGGTGGGGGTGGAGATGGAGAGAAGTAAAAGACTGGGATTTATTTGTAGATGGAACTGAAAGGAGTACTGATTCTCAAAAAGAAGGAAAGAAAAAATTTAAGGATGACTCCTGGGTTATTTGGCTGACTACCTGGGTGGTCATGCTCCCATTTCCTGGGAGAGGTACACATTGGAGGTGGGGAGTAGTAAGAGAAACAGTACTTATGACTTGTGTTCCAATAGTTCTTGAAGAAACAAAAGAAAATGGTAGAATGATATTATATTTCAAACACTACCTTAGATTTTAATATAAAAGGGTCACTTAAAAAACTAACAGGGAAATGAACCATTAGTACACTGAAAGGAGTTAATGTTGATTAAAAAAAATAATAAACACTACCTAATAGACATGATGAAGATGAATTAAGTTTATCTGATACAAATTAACCACTAACAAATCAATAGTTCATATTTAGGGGCATGCCAAACGTGATAGTCTAAAATAAACTTACCTTTGTAAATGTTACAATGTCTTTGATAATGATCTTTACTGTTTGCAATATTTTAATTTGTCAATTACATTTGACATACAATATTATATTAGTTTCAGGTGTACAACATAGTTATGAGACGTTTATGTAACTTATGAAGTCATCACCCTGCTAAATCTGGTACCAACCTGACGCCTTACGTAGTTATTATAATATTTTTTACTGTATGCCCTATTCGGTACTTTACATCCTCATGACTATTTTGTAACTATAAATTTGTACTTATTAATCCCTTCCCCTTTTTCACCCACCCCCTCCAACTCCCGTGCCATCTGGCAAATATCAAAATGTTCTGTTATCTATAGATCTGTTTCTCTTTTGCTTGTTCATTTATTTTGTTCTTTAAATTCCACATATAAGTGGAGGCATATGACATTTACCTTTATCAGGCTGACTTACTGCACTCAGGATGATACCCTCTAGGTCCAACCAGGTTGCTGCTGATGGCAAGATTTCATTCATTTTTGTGACTGAGTAATATTCCATTGTATATCTGTACCACCTCTTCTTTTTTTTACATTCAGTATTATCTTATATTAATTTTAGGTGTATAGCATAATGGTTAGACATTTATATAATTTAAGAAGTGATCCCCCTCACTAGTCTAATACCCACCTGGCACTATAAATAGTTATTACAATATTATTTCCTTTGCTTTATTTTATATCCCCATGACTATTTTATAACAACCAATTTGTACTTCTTAATCTTTCCACTTTTTTCAGTCACACCTCCAATCCCCCTCCCATCTGGCAAACATCCAAATGTTTTGTGTATCTGTGAGTTTGTTTCTATTTTGTTTATTTTCTTCTTTAGATTTCACATATAAGCAAAATCAAATTGCATCTGTCTTTCTCTATCTGACACTCCACTCAGCACAATACCCTCCATGTATTTTGACTGGAGGTTTTAATCCATTTAAAGAAAGTAATTGTTGATAGGTGTGTAGCTATGGTTATTTTATTATTCATAATTTTGCTTTTATTTCCTCTGTCTTAATGAAGTCTCTCTAACATTCCTTGTAATACTGGTTTGGTGGTGGTGGTGAACTCCTTTAGCTTTTTCTTGCCTGGGAAGCTTTTATCTGTCCTTCCATTTTGAATAATAACCTTGTTGGATAGAGTAATCTTAGTTGTAGAGCCTTGTTGGATAAAACACTCTTGGTTTTAGGTCCTTGCTTTTCATCAGAATATTTTCTGCCAATTCCTTCTGGTCTGCAAAGTTTCTGTTGAGAAACTAGCTGACAATCTTATGGAAGCTCTCATATAAGTTACTAGTTGTCTTTTTCTTGCTGTTCCTAAGATTCATGTTCTTTGTCTTTAACCTTTGCCATTTTCATTATAATATGTAGGCCTGTTTGGATTCATCTTATTTGGGACTCTCTGTGTTTCCTGGGCTTGTATTTCTATTTCCTTTGCCAGATAGGGAAGTTTTCAGTCATTAATTCTTCAAAAAAAGTTTTCAATCCCTTGCTCTCTCTCTTCTTCTGGTATAAATATTGTTATGCTTGATGTTGTTTCAGAGGTCTCTTAAATTATCCTCATTTTTTTTCTTTTTTTGTTTTTTTCTTTTTGCTGCTCTGGTTGGGTGTTATCTGCTGCCTTGTTTTCCAAATCACTGATTCGATCCTCTGCTTCATCAAGGCTGCTAGTAATTCCTTCTATTGCATTCTTCATTTCAGTTATTGCATTCTGTGTTTTTACCTGGTTATCTTTCATGGTTTTTATGTCCTTCTTTATGCTTGCTATGTCTTTGTTAAAGTTTTCACTAAGTTTCTTGAGCATGCTTACAATCATTGTTTTGAACTCTCTAACTAATAAGTTATTCACCTTTATCTTGTTTAGTTTTTTTTTTTTCTGGAATTTTTCTGCTGGTCTTTCATTTGGAATGTATTTCTTTGTTTTCTTATTTTTGGATGTCTCACTGTGTTTGTTTCTATGTATTAGGTAGCTCTGCTCTGACTCCCAGTATTGCTGGGTAGCCTTATGTAGTAGGTGCCCTGTGGGACCCTGGCACAATCTCTCTGGTCAATTACACTGGATGCTTCTGTAGATTCTAGTTTGGTGCTAGTGCTGTGTCTGGAGCTACCTAGCAGTAGTCTCAAAGCACACTGAGGCCAGTCACTGCCCACCTGGTTCCTGTGGACTTCAATAGTTTTCCAAGAAAGATTGCAATTGGTGGTGGGGCTGGCTGCTCCCTAGAGAAATTACCTCTAGAGTTGCAGGAGTTGGATAGGGCAGGGTCCCAATGAGTCAGCAGTGAAGCAAGTGGAGCTTACCAGACCAATCAGATTCAGATTTGGCTGTGTTGGAGAAAGGGTGCAATACAGGAAAGATGGCACTCTCCCACTAGCCACATGGGAAGAGGACCCAATTTAGGAAAAGTGATGACTGTCCTCCAGCTCTCAGCCTGAAACTACATAATTCAGTCTGCCGCTTGTATGCCTCCAACACAATCTGAATCACCATCCCTCTGCCAGAGCCCAGGATGAGTTCCCACGAAAGAGTCTGTGTGTGGACACTTTAAGAAGACGTCTGGGTTTCCTGCACCCTTCCTTCCTACCATTTCTCACAGCCAGATGTTGTGAGGCTGCTTATTCCAGCACCAATATTCTGGGCTGGGGAGCCTGGAGTGGGGCTAAGGTCCCTCACTCTTCTGGGGGGAACCTCCATGGCCAAGATATCTCGCCTAATTCTCAACCACCACACGGAAATTTGGGGTCAACCTGTTTTATGTCTCTGTCTCTCCTTTGTTTCCTTAGATACAGAACTTCTGTTCAACTAAACTTCAGATGATTTTCCAGATTGATTGTTCTATAATTTAGTTGTAATTTTAATGAGTTCAATTGAATGAAGCAGGCAAAGTATTTATCTACTCTGTCATCTTGTGATAATAATCTTAATGTAAAGTCATCTTGTGATAATAATCTTAATGTAAAGTTAGTTATTAGATCTCTCAGTAATAGTTACACTATCACTTTTGTGATTCTTAAATATATACTCATATGTTCCAGTTCTATTTTTCATCATTTTATTTATTTTGAGGCAAAAGATATAACTCAGAACTTTTTCTCTGGCATTAACTGTATTTATAAAAGATCAAATAGCATTATTTGCATCCAGCCTTCCTATATACCATAGAAGTGAAAAGCATGTAGTTTTACTGTGAAATTTTATAGATGAATTGCTGTAATGGACAATAACATAAGGCATGGCAAAATTTCTGAAATGCAGCATATTTACTTTTCTTAAAATAAGTGTGTGTGTGTGTGTGTGTGTGTGTGTGTGTATATATATATAACAAGGCACAAAATTAAACATGCATGACATTTTCAAATGTGTTCCTTATTTAGCACCCCTCAACTGTGTATGTACAGTGGATGGAACAACAAATAGACAAATACAATTTTCCAAGAAAAAAAATGTGTAGTCAATTTTCAATATATTCAGTCTGTTTTAGGTGGAAGAAATATATTACTAAGTAGTATTAGTTCTTAAACTTGAATAAATAATAGAAGTAATATTTTATCATCTACTTTAGACTCCACATGTACTTACAGGTTTATGAAATGTAGGTAGAGATATCTACAAACCAGATTGCTTCTAGAAAATCATTTTGGAAAACACATAAAAACAGATGTTTGAGTCAGTAAAAGTATTGGCATGTTAGACCCATAGAAGAGCCATCTATATGTTATACAAAGAGTTTCTCTAGTCTTGGTCTTGTTAGCTGAAGCAGAAAATCTTAAATCAGAACAACTGCTACAGCCTGAGCATTATGCAGTAAATACATGTCAAAGGTGGACATAAATAACCACACTTTTCTAATTTGTTATGTATAATCACTAGGGATTGAAAGAAATGGGATTAGAATCCTAGTTGAAATGATTCAGTTACAGAACCATTCCCAAAGTGGGTATATGTCTCAAACTAATTTCTTATTTTTTTCTGAATTAATAAAAACCATTTAGCTAAGAATACAACTTTCTTACTAAAAAGAAAAGAATACTACTAATAATAATTGGTTTCTTCCATTTATTGCATACTTACTGGTACTAAATTTACTACCTAATACTAAACACTTAATGTATTTTTTAAACAATTGTGCTGAGATTGGCATACAGAAAGCTCTACACAATAGAGTATTACTTGGCCATAAAGAAAAATAAAATCTTACCTTTGGCAACAACATGGATAGAACTAGAAGATATCATACTGAGTGAAATACATCAGACTGAGTAAGACAAATATCATATGATCTCATTTATACATGGAACCTAAAGAACAGAATAAATGAACAATCAAAATAGAAAAAAAACTCGTGGACACAGACAATAGTTTAGTGGTTACCAGAGAGAAAGGGAGAAAGAGGGTGGGAAAGGAGGAAAGGATATTCAAATATATGGTGACTCTGGGTGGTGAACACACAATGCAACACACAGCTGATGAAAAAGTATACACCTGGAACCTATGTAATTTTACTAACCAATATTACCCCAATAAATTTAATAAGAAAAAGTTGTATATATTTAATGTATACAACTTGATAAGTTTGAAGATAAGTATACACCCATGAGAACAGCACTGCAATCCATACCAATCTATTCATCACCTCCCAAGTTTCCTCCCAACCTCATTTATTATTATTAGTGTTGTGGTAAGAACACAATGTAAGACCTACCCTTTTAGCAAAGTTTTAAGTATTACACTATTAACTATAAGCTCTATGTATAAATACTTAATGTATATTAGTTTTCTAATTTTACTCATGAGTAAAACCAAAATTCAGAGAAAATAAATGACTTGACAAAGATCAGAAAATATGTGGGTATAT
Organism: Lyroderma lyra; assembly: GCA_004026885.1. NCBI lineage: Eukaryota > Metazoa > Chordata > Mammalia > Chiroptera > Megadermatidae > Lyroderma > Lyroderma lyra. The sequence goes on from PVJL010004222.1 coordinate 86,507, forward strand.
TTGGAGAGGTGTCTGAGGAGAAGAGTTGGAATTCAAATTCAAGTCTACCTGGATTAGAAATCTAAACTCTTTACTGTGATTGTATGGATAATATAGTCAAACGGTAGTTTCTTTTAGTTCTATCACTCTGTCTTGTGAACATCTATTGCCATAAAAAGGCCCAGTAACAGGATAAAGATGCCTGTGTTCATCAGAGCCGTTCAACAGAGCAGAGTTGATAATTTTTGCATTTAATATCTTATACTGGATATACTTTTTACAAGTTTGTCTCTTCTGGAAGGCTGTGAGTTTCCAGAAATCAGGGTTAAGTACCATCTTTGCATCCATAATGTTTTGTTTTTCAAATATAGCAGGAATTGAATCACATTTATTCAATTAAAAGAAATAAGTAAATGAGCTCTTTCAGAACTAACTGAAAAATACTATAAAGAACACATGCTATGGACTACTGGCATTTTAAATTTTGAACATATATTAATTCAAACAGGCATTTCTTGTTACCTACTTATTAGATTTTTTTTTAATGAAAATTAGAAACTCCATAATACTTTTTTAACTTCCATTCATTTCTGTGTTCCTCTAGTTCTCTTCTTCCTGCTTTATTTTATTCTATTGCTATAGTCTGAATTTCATAGTTTCTCTCATTCAATATTCCTTTTTCTTTTTCTTTTCCAAATAATCGAAAGATTTTTATTGCAGCCTAAGATTCAAACAACAAGCTTTAAAGGTAAAGTAAAAAATACTGACTTGCCATTGCTATGGTAAGCTTTTAGGTTGAGCTTTGAAACAAAGTGCATTTACACAGAGAAATACGCATACTATATATTCCAGACCTCAAGCTGTGCAGAAGAAAATCTCTGACATACTTTCCGGAGGCTTTGGGAAAGAAGTTGGGAAGAAAGATGAGGTGTTTAGAAGAAACAGTAGAGGTGAATGGTCACAGGTATAAGTCAGGAAACCTGGATTATAGACTTTATTTCTAATCTTCTATAAATTATTCAATCGCTCTGGGTTTAAATGTGAAATGAGGAGATCATACCAAATGATTTTTAAGATCCTTTATACCAGGGTTCTCAACAGCAGCACTACTGACTTTTTGGAATGTATAATTGACTGTGGGAAGGGGTCTGTCCAATGCACTATAGGGTATTTAGCAGCATCCCTACTATCTGCCCACTGGATGCCAGTAGCAAACCTCACATACCCCAGTATGACAACCAAAAAAAAAAAAATCAGACATTGCCAAATGTCCTTGGAAGGGCAAATTTACTGCTGGTTGAAAACCAATGCCTTTTAAGCTTAATTTCATGACAAACGCCCTCTTGCTAAGTAGCAAACTCCTCAGATTTTTTCCTGTAATTTTTTTTCAGACATCCAATCTCTCTTTTGAGTATTTTCAAACAGTTTTTAATAAGTATTATGCCTCTTCTCCATGTTCTGCTTTTCCCTAATCAACGATATAGCAATCAGTTTGTACACATGCTACATGGAAATGGATTTGAAAATTGACCTTTAATCAGAGATGAAGTAAACAGATAACTATAAAATATGTGACAAAGGTTCCTCATCAAAAACATAAGCTCATGAATGGTAAAGAAGGAGTTTGGACTAGAGCTTGTTTTACATTAATAGAATCATAAAAGTGACCCGTCAAGAACTATTAAGAAGGCCAACATTTCCTTGGCTTCCTTATTTTTATTTTTGAACTGTGCTTTTCCAAAACCCAAATGTAAATAGGCAAGCAAATATTCCAATATACATATTGTATTTAGAAGTGAAGAACTCACTCATAGAATATACAATATATGCATTATCTTCCATTTATATTTTTTTGTAAAGGGATGATATATTTGTTTCTGTTATCATTCAGGAAAATAACTTACTTACAATTTTAAAAAAATTAAAACTATCCCACTTTAAATTATATTGCCTGATCTTTCAGTATCTATGTGTTTAGCTTAACACATATGTGTCATAGGATTGGTATTGTTCTAGTGAGGGTTTTGGTTTTGCAGAATGATGTAATGGCAAAGTAACTTTTAAGAGTTATGAAAAGTGAAGAAGAGCAAAGTTAAAAAATCTTCCCCGTCCTTAGGCCTTATACACCGGATAAGGTCATTCATCTTCAGTATTTTCTACCCTATAGCTCATGCGAACAATTAGAATAACAGTAAGAAGACTTGTCACTTAGCATTAGGCATCTTTTTTCTCAGTAATATTTGTAGGACTCTTAACAGTAATATTTGTCAAGGGAATATTTAGAACCCATTGTTTTCAAACTTTTAAGATTCAGCTGTGCTTTACCCTACCAGAGTCAATGGATACCACCAGTATAAACGTTTTCAGGTTATGGAGAAGTACACTGACATAAAAGGCAATACATTTTTTTAATTTCCTGGCAATTTAAATTACAATATAAATTTCCAGTTATACCTCAGATGTGCATAGTCCTTTCCTTAAGAAGACTTTTCCATCCATGAAAAGTATACTCCTTAGATTTGGTGGGTTTCAAACTCAGTGGTGAGAATCACATACTACACATGTGATTTCATAGTAAATCTTCAAGAATGATAGTGTGGTAAAGAGCAGCACCAGAGGCAATATAAGGGGATGGAAAGTGCCTGGACCTGCAAAACAGAACTATGTTAGGGCTGGGCTCTGCCATGGCTAAATGATGGCTATAGGCAAGCCACATTATTTAGCTAAACTGCAATTTCTTTAACGTGTAATTAGATCAGAAGGACCTCTGGCAACCATTCCAATCCCAATCCCCTCTGAATCCCTAATTAAAAAGTCACTTCATGTACATTCATTCCTGTATTTTACCTCTCTGCCCTTTCCCCAACTTCTTCCTTGTTAAAACCTCAGATGTTGGACCTGAGACATAGTTGAATTTACTTTTCACTCTGTGATTAAATAATCTTAAATCTCCCTTTTATATAACAATTTATAGTTTTTTAATTCTTAATTTTGAGCCATCTTTCTTATGAGTTAGAATAAATTTTTTCAGGAAAGGTACACAGGTAGACTATTTTCTAGCATATTTGAGAAATTCTTTCTGTTGGCTTCTTACACATGAACATCAATTTGTCTAGCTGTGGAATTCGTGCATCCTTTGTAACATGCTTTTTTCAAAGCCATGAGAATGGCTCCATTTTCTTTTCACATTTACTCTTCTTTCAATAGACATACATGTTTTTTTTAACTAAGAAATTTTTTCATTCCATATCTCTAAATTCCATAAAAACAGGGTGTAGTCCAGGCGTGACCAACCTGTGCCCCAGGACGGCTTTAAATGTGGCCCAACATAAATTCTTAAAACATTATGAATTTTTTTCGACATTTTTTTAGCTCATCAGCTATCACTAATGTTAGTGCATTTTATGTGTGGCCCAAGACAATTCTTCCAGTGGAACTAGGGAAGCCAAAAGTTTGGACACTGCTGCTATAGTCTATTTTCTTCATAGCAAAATACTATGTACTTTTCAAGATATATGGCATAGAGGGTACTGATAATAGTTTTGAGTGACTTCCTCCTCTTCCATTTACTCTGGTTAGTAGGGACTCTTCCCTGATTTCCATATCCTATCTTGTTTTCATCCTCATTTTTTAATCTTGTTTCTCTAGATTTCAAGCAATCTTTCAATTTTACCATATATGCCATTAATTATATTTTCTGCATTCTTAGTTCTGTTTTTTATTGCTTGGAAAGATTTATATTCTACTACTAAATTTTCAGTTCTTTGAATTCTTTTTCTTTTAATCTCACTCTGATACCTTTTCATCTTAGATTGTTGTGTTTTTATTTCATCCTAATTCTTTCTTACAATCTTATTTTTTAGACTTATTTTATCAATATGTTTTGAGAATACTAGACATTTTCTAAAATTTTCCAGAAATAAATTATCAAAGGTATTTATTTCCTACACAATTTCAGGTGAATTCTTTCTTAACTTTCTTTTCTTTTTGTTCAGCCTTTAACAAGAGAAAATATATTTGGACTTAGTATTATTCCCATAGACTTAAAATATAGAGATTACTAGAATTTAAAGGAACTTTAAAAAAAAAGGAAAGTAGTCTCGTGACTAGAGTAAATGTAATTGAACAGTGCCAGAAAAGCCCTCTTCTCCAAAATAACAGTCATTTAGTTAATGGATTCCAGAAATTAAACAAGGGAATTCAACTGACCTAAAGATTTATAAGATGCAGATGTCCTCAGTGCTACAATTGTAGATAATGGGTTAAGTCAGCTCTTCATGTAAATTAACTAATCAGGTCACTTCCTTGAACAGACTTGAAGAAGCATAAGGACATCTAGTTTCTGCAGTAATTGGAGTAAAGGAGTCAGCATAAAGAGAAGAGAAAAAATATCAAATCATTATCTTGTACACCTTAAACTCATACAATGTTATACGAGGGCTGTCTGGAAAATATTCCGCCATGTGATATGAAAAATAAAGGCATTTATGGCTGGATTTTTCCAGACAGCCCTCATATGCCAATTATATCTCAATAAAAAAAATAATACATTTAAAAAAATAAATGAATTAAAAAAGGAGAGAGAGAGAAGAGGCTTATTTAAAAAGAAGCCTGAGGACAGGAAACACAGATTTTGCTTGCCTCACAGCATGGTCCGTTAGAGTGTCCTGGCAAAGTCAGTCCAATTCTTTTAGAAGGTTATAAGTGAAGATTCTACCACTTCTGAATTATATTAACCCTTCAAGAAAGAGCTCTTAGAATGAAGGTAAGTGATACTTTTGCTTTTTTCCACATGCATTAAAAATTACAAGGGAAATGAGGTAAGAAGAAATATTCTGGTTATCCAAGTTATTCTTTGATAGGTGCCCTAAATTTAATTATTTCAAGTATTTATCAGATATGCAAGTTAATATATGACAAATGTAACATAAGAAATTATGGTTTATAGCATAACTATTTTTTCATTAATATTTTGCAAGACTTTATTCTTAAATATTGTATTGAATGCAGATCTGTTTCTATAAATGTCTCAAGCCCATATTTCATAGCTATTTCTTCTATAAGTCTTCCATTTCAGTCATTTTTAAGTAAAAACTTATATGTGATCAAACTAACATCTGGTACTTTCATAAAATTAACCAAATTTGCTTTTAATAGTATTTGAGGAATAAGTTCATCTGCATATATATTTAATGTTTGTGTACCATAACTGGAAACATCAAGTACCATATTTTTCCATATATAAGAGTATACTTTTGTCTAAAACTGTTAGACAAGAAATTGGGGGTCCTCTTATACACAGGAGTGACCAGTTGATATTGATTTTTAATGTTGGGATAGAAAAAAAGGGGTTGTCTTATACATGGGAGTGTCTTATGCATGGAAAAATATGCTATATCCTTTTGAGAGAAATCTCAATACCCCAAACTGAGAATCATCTTAGAAGTCTTTGCTTATTTGTATCATTATTAAAACTTTATTTTTGTTTGTCTTCTAGTTTGGCATGCAGGAGATCATACTTTATTATTGAGTGTGAAAAAAATGTGACAGAAGTTCTTTATATTTTCTTCTATAGATTCTTTACAGATTAAAAGAAAAGTTTCAGCTTACTTTGAGACAAAATAAAGAGAAAAATCAGGAGATTCATCTATCACCACTCACGTTCCAGCCAGCACAATCTGAAGCAAAGGCAGTCAACAGCATGGTCCAACCTGAGCAGGTTCCAAAGGTACTGAGTGTGGTTGTGGACCCTCAAGGCCAATACACTCCTGAGATCAAAGCTACCACCTCTGTCTGCCCCTCTCCTTTCAAAATGAAGCCCATAGGACTTCAGGAGAGGTAAGAGTTTTTCTGTATCCCCCTATATGTTGCCTTTTTTTTTTTTGTAAGAAACTGAAAAAGAAAAAAGGCTAGAATTAGAGATGCTTTGCATATGGGGTAGAATTGTTCACCACCAAATGGACACCAGATGGAAATGGTCTTTTTTATCCCTCAAAAGAATTTAACTCTGTTATAAAAAATCCTTTAGTCACATCTGATTCTGTTAAACTGGTGTAGACTCAATTAAAGGACATCTTCTAATACAGGATAGCTTCTATAAGCACTTATTGTTTTTTGAGGGCCACTAACCTATCCTGTTCAATTGTTTTCAAAGCTCTACTAGATAGAAGGGTTGTAAATGAACTTAACTTAGGGTATATCCTGTGGCAGTTAATATTATTTGGAGTAAGGTAGAAAGAGTTATCACAATAAATTAATTTTTTATAAAGTTTTCCCTCTGCTTCCTTTGAGCAAAACAAACATTATCTCAAGTTTTGTGACATTATTTTTTGTTGCCTTACTTGCCTTTGAGATGTACTTATACTATGTTCCCATTTAAAGCATATCTATGCTTATGAAAATTAGTATATGCAAAATACATGATTCATTGCTTACCCACCATATTAAGTAAAGCTTTCCCATGATATTTCTTAAAATGAGAAGATTTATTTTAAAAATATTCCTGTTTATATTTAAAATATAATTTATGTTATATTCAACATTGCACATCAGAGTAGTCGGGGAACTAAAGATTTTCAAATATACTCCCAGATTCATTCTACTTCTATTTCCCTATACCTCCATTTTCTATCACTGTCCTTTCATTGTCTTAGTTTTTAGATCACATATAAAATTTTATTATATTTTCCATTACACACACACACACACACACACACACACACACCCTTCAGAAAATATAGTTTGCAGTTTTAAGAACAACAAAAGACCAAGTTGGTCATTCAAATTTCTTTGAAAGTATTGTCAAAGAACAGTGAATAAAGTGAAAAGAAAAGAATTTCCTGCAGTGATTTCCAAAGTCCTTTGAAGAGAGAACACTGACTCTGTAACATAAGAAAAATGGAGAGCAATGAAGTCTGTTCTTTTGACTTCCTCCCCTCAAAACACTTGTTGGTTTTCTGACAGATTCCTCCTCTTACTTGGATACCATTAAACTACTCTCTGAACTGCAGTCTGGAAAGGTAAACAAGAAGGAACTTTTTTCCTGAAGCTAACCAAGAATCAGGAGAACTAGAGTTTACACTCATCTCTGCCATTTCTAGATTGAGTAGCTTCATGAGCCATTCACTTTCTGTGCCTTTCTTTCTTCTTCTATAATATAAAGGGATTTAAACCTGACTTCTTTGCTTCCTTCAAGTTTTTTTTTACTCCTTTTACCCAAATTAGTCTATGTATTTATGTTTACTTCAAAGAGAACCCTTGAAACAGATATATGAGCATGGGTGATATAAAAAGGGCAAAGTGGCAACAAATGATCTGCTCAGATACAGGCAATAAGGGGGTCATTTTCTATATAGATAATTTAAAGATAACAATAAAACTAACTAAAAGTCAGACTAATTTTTATTATCATTATTCACCACCAATTCTAAGCAAAGTCAATGGTTAAATCCTCTAGGGGCAGGGTTCCCAACCCCTGGGTCATGGACTGGTACCAGTCTGTGCCTGTTAGGAACTGGGCCACACAGCAGGAGGTGAGCAGCTGGCTAGTGAGCAAGCAAAGCTTCATCTGTATTTATAGTCACTTCCCATTGCTCATCTTACTGCCTGAGCCCCGCCTCCTGTCAGATCAGCAGTGGCGTTAAATTAGTTATATAATTATTTTATTATACATTATAATGCAATAATAATAAAGTGCACAATAAATGTAATGTGCTTGAATCCACCCAAAACCATGCCACCATCTGTGGAAAAATTATCTTCCCTGAAACCAGTTCCTGGTGCCAAAAAGTTTGGGGACCACTGCTCTCAGGAGTTCCTATTCTCAGTGTCTTGTCCTCTGTAGGCCACTGCTGGGCAAGTTTGAATTTCAATGAGCGTAAGATTAAATATCCATTTGTTTATTTAAATGAAGTGAATGTTTGAGAAAGGATAGCTCAGGGATGGTATCTTGCTCATCTTTGTGGTCCATGTGGAGGGTTTTGACAGAGCAAGTGTATGAGCAGTGTTAAATGATTTCCCTGCTTTCTGGTCGACAAACTTTCCTACCTCCCCTCCTACCTCCTTCCACTTTCTTTCCTCCTCAAGCAGGAGAAAGCTGTTCTCTCCACAAAAGTTTCAAGGTCATTTCCTCCTAACCACCATAACTGACTCCATCAATTTTTCTCTATTTTCAACTGTACCCTCTTTGCTAATGCTATCCTCAAAACACGGAAACAGGGTTTTGTGTGTGTGTGTGTGTGTGTGTGTGTGTGTGTGAGTGAATGAAACTCCTGTAACCCAATTCCTCCTCTGGTTCTTGTCTTTCCTTCCTTTCCCAGAGGTGTCTTAAATGGAAAGAGTACTAGTGTATTCGTTGGCTTATATGTCTCCTTCAAACTTCCATTCTCACTGTTTCTCTCACATATGCTTACCACATTTATTAATGGGCTAACCACAAAGCATGTTTCTTTTCATATCTACCTCTAGTGCTTACTTCCTGTTTCAAACTCTTTTTGTTTGGCCTTGAAGACATTATTTTCCTTATTCTTGAGTGACTACCTTCAGGCTCCTACAGAGATGCCTTTCTTCTCTTCACTTAGAGTTTTATCAGAGAGGTAGATTGAGCTGGTAGTACTTTTTTAGGAATCATTTATGTCAAAGGTAGTAAGAGAAGTGGTTGTGGTTGGATTACCCAGCAAGAAGAAAAGAGGTCTAAAGGTAAGAGGTGAGAGTGAGGAACAGGAAAGGAATATGGAGAGGAAAATTAAAGCATCACTTTCTCTTGGAAGCCATTCCAAGCTCCCTCTACCTCTTTCCCCTTCCTTCTCTAGTCTACCTTCCTGACACCAATTCAGCTACCTCTTTTTGATTCCCCTCTACTCTAGTCCCATAACCCTGTGAGAACAACATTTATAGACTTTTCAGTTGGAGGTAGAATTTTCATTTACTACTCTGTCTTACCCCTTAGACTCTAAGTTTCTTGAGGGCACATACATGATTTAATTGTCTCTTTGTCTCTTACATATAGAACATAATAATTGAAAAGCAAGAGCTCCTGGAAATAAATGATTGAATAAATGAATTAATGAATTAATGAGTGAATATTATAGTGAAATAATTCTCAAGTCACCTTTCAGTAGTGGTAGATGATTATTCTGTCATTCCTTTCTCCTCTATTCTCACCTCATTTTTCTATCATAATTCCCTGCCAAGATGCCATAGTGATAAATTAAGAGTGATAAAATTTTAAGGGTATACAGTGTTCCATGCAATCAGAAAACTTTTCTGAGAGGTTTAAGCCTTAAAGCTTAATATATGTGTATATGTTCTAAGGTACCTTTAAAATAGCCTTGTGTTTTACAATGCTTTTTGTGATTCTGGAGTGGGATATTAACCCTTTGTTTATTGCATGAAAGTCTGGCTTCATTAAAATCACCATGAGACCATAAAGGCTATATATTCTGAGTCACTTGTTTCAAAAATCTTTTGGGTTCATGCCATATAAATCCCTCATTGCTGATGGAGAGATCTATTATTCTAACATTAGTAATCATAAAGTAAAATTTTAAATTAAAATTAAATAAAAGAAAACATAGACTCAAAATACATATGCTTAACTGGTACAAAGGATACACTCTGAAAATTATTACAATTAAGGAATCATAAGGTGAAGGTCATAGCTGTTTCCTTTTCTCTTCTTCCTGTTTCTACCCAGTAATAAAATCATATTGATTCTTGCTCCTCCTATTGTCTTATTATTGATTCTCTCTTTTTCTAACCATCACCCTGGACCTTCATTATTTCATATTTGAATTGTGTCTTATAATTATAAAAATAAAATGACAAATATGGTTTATATTTCACATATATTTTATTTCATTTTATCTTCCTGATCTATTTTCTCTCTCAAGTCATACTGTACACTCTTCAGATTCACTTTACTCTAACAATACTTGCATTACATTACTTTGCTGTTTAACAATCTTCAATGGCTCCCCTTTGCCTACAGAATAAGGCACAGACCACTGTGTTGTGCCACTCAGAATTCCTATACTATCTGATCCTGAACATTGTCTCCAAATCTGTTGTCACTACCCCCAAAAATAAACTGTCTATTTTTTCCACTCTGTTATCCCCAGTGTGCTGTGCTCCTGTTCACATTTGTATCTTTGTTTATCTGGTACCTCTTCTTTCTCCTTCTATCTCTAGTCTCTAAATTCCAAAGCTTATTTTCAACCATCAGCCATGATACCATGATATTTACCACCTCTGAATACTCACATAAACCACTTCTCTAGCAGTAATTTTAGCTAAATAATAATTCAGAAAGGTACTGAAACTAGTTTTTGAGTGATTTGTTTGTTTTATCCCTTTACCAAGTTATAAGAATCTTAAAGACAGGTACAGTCTCAAGATACTCTTATGTCTCCCATGATTCCTGTAATCCTAGTACATAGTAAACACTCAAAAAATATTACAGAGTTAATTAATTAATTAATGTTCCTTTATATCTGGGGATCTTGTATTTCTAAAGAAACTTCCATAAAAACAAATAGCCTAACAATAAACTACAGAGATGAGTCTCTGTGCTAATATTACTTCTGACATTTACTAAGCAAGTGACTCAACAGGTTAATTAAGTCTTTTGTGACATAATTTTTCTAGTCTACAAAATAGGTATGATATATCTATTCCATCTTTTTTTCAAAGCTTACCATAAAATTAAGAATCAATATGTAATGGCCTTGTGCCTTTCAGAAGGAAAAAGAAATCTAGTATTCTTTTTGTTTTTGTTCTTTATCTCATTCCTAGGTCAGTTATATTTTTGAACTCAGAAAAGTTGAAACTTTTTTTTACTAAAATTATACAGTTGAACCTGCCATTTGAAATCATAAATATTTTTTAAACTGTCAATGGACTTACAGTTTTTTCATCCTATTTATAAATATGTTTATAAAGTTGGCTATCTGATATAATTTAACAACTCTAAGTATCACAATATTAAATCTATTCTCATCTAAGGAATGAATTAATTTCTGATAGTGAGTCATTGAATTGCAGAGATACATTCAGATGCCTCTCTACGTGTATTACATAGGCTGTTTGTTCACCTGTAATGAGGACAGCATGTGTTTGCACAGCTCTTGTGGCAGTTAAGCTAAACAACAAATGTCATGTGCCTGGCACAGCATGAGGTCATAATTAGATCCTGTTCCCTTTTCTTTTGTCCCAACTCTGGTCCTCTTTAAATTCCTCACTTGTCACTCTCAAGGAAACTGTATACAAGACAGGTTCCAAATGCCCAGCAAACAGAAATCACATTCAGACCCTAGAATGATACATTGTTTTCAGTGGGAAGACCGAGAATTTCTAAATATGAGTTTCTGCCAATTTTCGTTTTGTAGTATTAACAGCCAATTTTATGGAAAGGAAATTAATAGGCAAACAGGTAGATTCATATTTCTTCCTGATTTTTCTCTTTTGATTTTCTATTAGAAGTAAAAATTGAGCAAGTGTTTGAAAAGGAAGGGTAGACATAGCATAGAACTCTTACTCCTGATTTAAGTTTTCTTCAGTGATCAGTTAGCCAGCCAGTAGGAATATGGCATTAATGGAGGTTTTCTTCCAATCACAACAAGGCCTTCGCAGGCCCCTAAGGGTTGGTGATTCCTAATGAATAAACATTCTTTAACTTCTTTTAAGCTGTGCCATAGTATGATTTATTTTTGTATCTATATGAATACTGTACAAATGATAATATAGCACCCAGGTATGTGATTTTAAAGGTTTTCTTAGGGGTTGCAAACTGGCTGAACCTGGGAGATTCCTGTTAGAGCTAGAAAAATGTTGACAGTGATGGAAGTTATGAAAACATAGGTCACCAAGTAAATGTTGACTATTCTACACCTAAACTCAAAGCCTTTGATAATTATAATTTCCTCCAGACAAGGTGAAATGTTCTGACTTCTGTCCAGCTCCTGCTGTCCCTAGCAGAGAAACATCTCAATACTCAAAAAATTTAACTTAGAATATACTTACTTGTTCTTAACTGATCTCCCTTTGGAACATATAAGTAAATAACACAGAATGTGTTCTTTGTACACATTGTACCCTGAATATCTGGGTATAAAGTATACAAAAATACCCTGGAAATTAAAATTTGTATTTATGAAATAGACCCATCAGTGAAAATGGACCTAACTCGCTCATTTTTTGTCAAACTATGACTCAAAGTCTTCTCTTTAAGGTATTAGCAGAGATTTTCTAAAAGCATAGCCTGAGATAAGGATTCTTGTCCAAGTGATTTATGGAGAGGATGCTCTGAGGAGAAGCCCAAAGGGGGAAGCAGAACAGAGGAGAAGAAATCAGTCAAAGTGGTTTCAGCTGATGCTTGCCCCCTGCCTGATCTCACAGGGCAGTTGGAGCATGACGGGCACCTCACAAATAATTGTTCCACTTTAAGGCAAATGGGCTGAGCATCTGTACCCCCATGTCAGTCAACCATTGATTTCAGGCTATTCTGGGGATGGTGGATATATAACTTTCTAGATATCTTTGGATTTGGCAACTCCCATCAGCTAAGGGTGATTCTCCAGTGAAGCAGCAGCTCTGCACCATTTACAGAGAAAAGTCTCAGCAGTGAGGGAGGGAAACATAGAGACACCAGCCTGGTAAAGGTGATCTGAGTGGGGCACCAATAGCATTACTATATTTGTTAAAAGTTACAACATTAGTTATACTAGAGCTAAATTTATACTCTATGTTTCATTGACATTTCCAGGCTGTTATACACATGCCAGAGAGCCTCCTTGAAATAAACACTATTATTTCTGGAACCTATGACCCAGCACCATTGAACACTGTCTTATCAACCATGATTCATTTGCCCCACCAGAAAATATAGGAATTATACAGATAACAAACAATTATTTAGAAGTCAATCCTAATTTAACCCAAGTAACATCAATAAAAGTAACAACTCAATAAGATTTATTGACCCTTTACATGCATTATCTTATCTAATCATCACAAGGGACTTATTGTCCCCTCCTACAGTAAGGAAACTAATGTTCAGAGAGTTTAAGTTGCTATCTGAATAACATAATAGTAAGTTACTGGGAGGTGTGAGAGTGACAAATAGCATTTGAACCCAAGCAGTCTGGCTCCAGAGGTATATTTTATATAAGTATGTTAGGGATGGGAAGATGGGGGACATATATCCCATATTGTATGGATGTAAGTAAAACATAGATAAGAAAGTAATATATTTAATAAGTAGGTATATTATAAAGTGTCATACTGTTTTTCCTCTTAGCATTTCTTGACTTTCTGAATGTTTTTCAGATTCTAGATCATGTGAAATTCATTTTGTGCAGTAGATTCAAAACATTCAAGGTGTATAACCATTTCATTGCCAGTCTAGAAGCTCACTGTCAGTCTCAGTCTTTCTTTAACCTGTGTTACTATCATCTTAGAGACCCAGTGGCAACCCAACATAAAGGACCAAAGTGATGGCAAACATGAATATATTATAGTATAGAAATCAGAGAGAGAGAGAGAGAGATATGAGGCAATAATCCAGAAAAGTCAAGCCAAAAACTGTTCTTAAGGGATTTCAAAGGAAGATCTCTATATTGTTCAAACTGGGTAATAATAAAACCCATTTCACTATGTGTGTGGTAGGCAGGGACATGAGAGGGCACATGTTCATGCCCCTCTGCCAAACTGCTGTCCATGTGGTGGGAAGAAGACAAATAATAAAAGCTAATGCATTGACCACTAACTTACCATATGCCAACCACTGTGCTAAATGTATTATCTCATACACTCTCCACAACATCCTGTGAGGAAGGTACTATTTTTATGCCCTTCTTGCAAGTGAGCTAACAGAGACTTAGATTGAATATGTTCAATGTCACAAAGAAATAAAGATGGAGTTGGATATTCAAATCTGGACAGTCTGATTACAAAATCTGCACATAACCACTACTTCTATTTTCTCCTAGATAATGCAGATAATAACATTTCAAGCTTCTCTCACTCTAATGATCATGTTCTTGTAAAATTGGAAACACTCACAAGCCCTTTGTTAACAGTGATTATCAAGCTATTTTCTTCTTTAATTTGTAAGATAAGCATGATTGCATTTTTACGTATGTGGGTTGGGGTTTTGAAGGAGTAGGGGAAAAAAGCTTTAAATTGTTCTTTATTAAAAAACAACAACACTGGGATTAAGAAAATGGAGACAAAAGTTTTGAAAACTGCCTAAAAATCAATGGCTAGTCATGAGACAAAAGGTAATAGTGGTAAATGAAAGAAATGATGGTGGATACAACCCAGGGAGCATAGAATGGATGCCAAGGTACATTTTTAAGGAATTGAAAGTGGTAGAGTGCTTCCTAAAAAGGTAAAAAATTGGCCATCGCTTATTGGCAAGTACTAACTCAGCTACTCTCCAAGTAGGCTGAAATGTTTGAGCCTTTGGGGCTGATTAAGTCCTGAAAATGCAGACCTAGCTCTAATAGCAATCATGATAATAGCTCCTTTCCTCTCCCCGCCTCTCTCTTTTTCCCCACCCATGGCCCCTGGCAGAACAACAGGAGTAAGTCCCATTGAGTCATCATGCTACTGTATCTTCCACCAGACCAACCCCATTACCCATGCTGCCTTATCCTGAGATGCTATCAGAAATGGCTCAGCATGGCCATCCTTCAACATCCATTAACCTGCAACCTGATCCTGGACAATGGCATCCAAATTTACTAGGTGGCGTCCCTTTGCATTCACTCTATGGGGGTGCAAAACACAATCACCTTCTTGAACTCATATTCAATCTGTAGGATGACTATAAGCGTTCAAGTGACCTATTTTTTAGAAGTATGCTTGCTTTACTTCACTATACAATGTTGACATTTCTATAGAGTTCTCCTTGTTTTAACCCTAGAGAAGAGGTTGTTGTGATGTAATTTGGGGGGTTTGTGTTCACTGATTCCTCTACCTGTGATTAAATTACGAGTTTCACTGTGAAGAGAACTAAATGCTTTGTTTTCTAAAATGAGATTTCAAGTCTTTCCTAGGGAACCAAGCCCCAGATCTTAATGTTCAACTTGACAGAATTAGGTGAAGTGGCCTTTTTTGTAGAAGGATTTTAATCAGGGCAGGCACAGACAATTCCCAGAGTACACTTTGCTTTCTATTTTAAGAGACCAGCTCTGAATCTTAGTTACTGTGTCAGGAGACTTAACCTTGAAGACAGGATGTTTACCTTTGTAATTATTTCAAGTGTGTCATAAAGCTCCAGCTCAGGGTCCCACTATAATTATATAAACTGCTAAAACATTTTCCTATGAAGTGAGGCACAACTCTTTCCTCATCAGATTTTTCCAGCTACTTATATGTGGCGATCTATAGCAAAACAGTGAAAATATCACAGATCACCCATGGCAAGTGATTTTAGCAAAATTATTTTTTAACTGATTTGTTT
Organism: Lyroderma lyra; assembly: GCA_004026885.1. Classification (NCBI taxonomy): domain Eukaryota; kingdom Metazoa; phylum Chordata; class Mammalia; order Chiroptera; family Megadermatidae; genus Lyroderma; species Lyroderma lyra. The sequence continues at coordinate 101,949 of PVJL010004222.1, forward strand.
GTTTGGCGTTTTTGTTTGTTTGTTTGTTTTCTTTTTTGTTTGTATCTTTGTTTGTTTTTTGGTGTGTGTGTGTGAGGGTGGTTACCTATAACTATGTTATAAATTTTAAAGTGTCATTTCCATTTAGCCATACATCATGAATATCTGAGTGTAATTTAAATATGGTTGGAGGACTCTGTTCTCAGATATGATTTGAAGCAGCTTGGATAAATCCTGATTGTATTATGGAGAAATAGTGTCTTCTAGTGGAGAACTGTATGTTGAAGCATTTATTAGTTTGTCTCACCTAGGGAAAAGGGAAAAGGAAGCTGTCTTTTGTTTTTATAAAAATAAAAATGCATAATGACTTCAATGTCTTCTCTGGCTGATGAAGTATACTTTCTTTTGACTGGTACTTTTTTAAAAATGGTCTTGGTGTAGTACATAACAAAAAAATAGTTTTTGTTTTTTTTGTCTGGCTTATTTTGCTTAGCATGATGATCTCCAGGTCCATCCATTTTGTTGTAAATGGCGGTATTTCATGTTTTCTTATACCTGAGCAATATTCCATTGTATACGTGCACTACAGCTTCTTTATCCAGTCACCTGTCACAGGGCACTTTGGTTGTTTCCATGTTTTGGCCACTGTGAACAGCGCTGCGATGAACATTGAGGTACATAAGTCTTTGCAGACTAAGGTCTTCAAGTTTTTTGGGTAGATCCCTAGAAGGAGGATTGCTGGGTCATATGGTAACTCCATTCCCAATTTTCTGAGGAACCTCCACACTGCCTTCCACAGTGGTTGTACCAGTTTGCACTCCCACCGGCAGTGTACCAGAGTTCCTTTTTCTCCACATCCTCTCCAGCACTTGTTATTCCTTGTCTTGTTGATAACAGCCATTCTCACAGGTGTGAGGTTGTATCTCATTGTGGTTTTTATTTGCATTTCCCTGATAGCTAGTGAGGATGAGCATTTTTTCATATGTCTGCTGGCCATTTGTATTTCTTTGTGGGAGAAGTGTCTGTTTAGTTCTTCTGCCCACTTTTTAATTGGATTGTTTGTTTTTTTGTTGTTAAGTCGTATTAGTTCTTTATATATTTTAGACCGTTATGTGATGTGTTGTTTGCAAATATTTTCTCCCATTCAATTGGTTGCCTCTTTGCTCTGTTGATGGTTTCTTTTGCTGTGCAGAAGCTTTTTAGTTTGATATAGTCCCATTCATTTATTTTTGCTTTTACTTCCCTTGCCTTTGATGTCAGGTTCATGAAGTCTTCCTTGAGCCCCAGATCTATAAGTTTAGTACCTATGTTTTTTTCTATACGCCTTATTGTTTCAGGTCTTATATGAAGGTCTTTAATCCATTCTGAGTTAATTTTTGTATATGGTGAGAGTTCACAGCTCAAGTTCATTCTTTTTCATATGTTTTTCCAGCTTTCCCAGCACCACCTACTAAAGAGGCTGTCTTTTCCCCACTGCATAGTTTTTGCTCCTGTATCAAAAATTATTTGTCCAGTTCTATTCCATTGGTCTATGTTTCTGTTTTTCTGCCAATACCAAGCTGTTTTGACTATTGATGCTTTGTAATATAAATTGAAGTCAGGGAATGTAATACTACCAGCTTTATTCTTTTTATGTAGTATTGCTTTGGCAATTCAAGATCTTTTGTGGTTTCATACAAATCTGATAATTTTTTTATCTATTTCTTGAAGGCATGTATGTGGGATTTTTATGGGAATTGCATTAAATCTGTAAATTGCTTTGGATAATAGGGTCATTTTAACAATGTTATGTCTTCCTATCAATGAACAAGGAATATCTTTCTATTTCTTTGTGTTCTTCTTCAGTCTCTTTCCAAAGTGTCTTATAGTTTTCCATGTATAAGTCCATCACATTCTTTGTTAACTTAATTGCAAGGTATTTAATTTTGTTGCAATAGCGAAAGATATTGACTCATTTCTTTTTTGAAAAAGTCATTGTTTGTATATAGGAATGCTGTTAATTTTTGTACATTGATTTTTTATCCTCCAACTTAACTGTATTCGTTTATTGTTTCTAATAGTTTTCTGGTGGAGTCTTCGGAATTTTCTATATAAAGGATCATGTCGCTTGCAAATAGTGACAATTTTACTTTTTCTCTCTTAATTTGGATACCTTTTATTCCTTTCTCTTGCCTGATTGCTCTGGCTAGAACTTCCAATACTATATTGAATAGCAGTGGTAACAGATGCTATCCCTGTCTTGTTCCTGATTTTAGGGGAATGGGCTTCAGCTTTTGCCCATTCAGTATGATATTAGCTGAGGATTTGTCATATATGGCCTTTATTATATTGAGAAATTTTCCTTCTATATGCATTATTTTCAGTGTTTTGATCATAAATAAATGTTGTATCTTGTCAAATTCTTTTTCTGCATCAATTGATGTGATCACATGGTTTTTATCTATATTTTGTTTATGTGGTGCATCACATTGATTGATTTTCATATGTTGAACCATGCTTGTGCTCCTGGATGAAACCCACTTGATCGGGATATAAAATCTTTTTGATGCATTTGTATTCTATTTGCTAATATTTTGTTTAGGATTTTTGCATCTGTGTTCATCAGAGGTATTGGTTTATAATTTTCTTTTCTGTGTGTTGTCTTTACCAGGCTTTGGTATTAGAGTAATGCTGGCCTTGTAGAATAAGTTAGGAAGTTTTGCCTCATCTTCAATTTTTTGGAAGAGTCTGAGGAAGGTAGGCATTAATTCTTCTTTTAATGCTTGGTAAAATTTATTGGTGACACCATCTGGTCTGGGGCTTTTGTCTTTCAAGAGTTTTTAGATAGTCATTTCAACTTCTTTACTATTGATTGGTCTATTTAGATTATCTAGTTCTTCTTGGTTCAGTCTAGGTAGGCTATACATTTCTAGAAACGTGTCCATTTCTTCTAGGTTGTTAAATTCAGTGGCATAAACTTCTTCATAATATTTTCTTACAATTCTTTGCATTTCTATGGTATCAGTGGTAGTTTCTTTCCTTTTATTTCTCATTTTTGATATTTGTGTTCTTTCCTTTCATCCTTTGATTAGTCTAGCCAGGGGTTTGTCAATTTTGTGGATTTTCTCAAAGAACCAGCTCTTTGTTGCCTTAATTTTCTCTATTATCTTTGTTCTCGATTTTGTTTAGCTCTGCTTTTTTATTATTTTTTTCCTTCTGCTGACTTTGGGTTTTTTCTGTTTTTCTTTTTCTAGTTTTTTAAGATGTGATGTTAGGATGTTTACTTGTGATTTTTCTTGTTTCTTAAGATAGGCCTGTAATGATAATAAATTTCCCTCTTTTTACTGCTTTTGCTGTGTCTCAATAATTTTGATATGTTTGGTATTAACTGATGTGCTTTTTTAACAATAATTAGCATTCAGTCATTTTCATTTCTCATTTAATCCACAAGTAATTTTTAAAGATAATATGTCAAATGAAATTATTATTGCCTAACATGTCTTATAATATATAAATTATTTTATTTAGGAGCCAGTTGTCTTCCAAATCAGAGATTTAAATATATGCCTCAATAATTCTTTTCCAGTCTCATATTTTATTCCCTCCTTTTCCTTCTTGAATTTGTTTTCAGTCTTGCCTATAGCACAATGCCTGGAACATGCTATATATTCTATAAAAATTTGTTAACTCTCAATGTAAAAAAAGAAAACAAGTTTTTAAGTTAGGTTAATTTTATGGAAAGAAATACTTTAAAAAATACAAACAGATTCTCTCCATTGCCTTTCAGACAGAAGAAACCTCTGAGGTTTGCAGGCTGCCTGGCTTCTTTAACTACCATGAGGCAGCATCTTTGAGTGGCTTTCCTTACATCTTTTCATCACACTACACCATGGGGTACTAAAGGGAGCTTAGAAAAACTCTCATTTCCCTGCTCCACATATAACCCCTTGAATGATTCATTTTGCTCTTGTTATCTTTTATTTGCTACTAAATTTTGGCTTATAAGTTAGTATTTTGTTAATAAATTCCTAACCAGAATATTCTGCTTCTGATAGAATCCTTAGTCTACCTAAGAAATCTGAGAAACAAATAGAAATTTTAAACCCTCTTTAATCAATAATGTGAGTAAAAATGATTAAGTGGTAAAGGACCCATGAGAGTGAATATTTTAAAGGTATGGCAGACTGAGAGTGAATCAAAATGGTGGTGTGAGAAGGTGTCCCTAAAACCTCCCTTGGAAATTAAAAACTGAACAGCAAATATCTGACAAAGGAATACCCAAATAACACAGCCTCAACTAAGAGATCCACCTACTGCAAGAAAACACCTAAAAGTCAGAGAAAGGAAGGCAAATAGGAGAAAATGGGAGGGAACAGTATGGAGATGGGACTGTAAAAGCCTGGGGCTGGCAGAAAAAGGACATAGGAGGGGGCTGGGGTTAGGAGGGGAAGGACTGAAGCACAGCACAATTCTGGGTGGGCAGAGGAGTGGACAGTGGAATCCTGCGAGGGGATGATATAAAGCAGTGCCCATCCCCCAGCTCTGGTGCATTCCTGATGTAGAGCCAGGCTTGCTTGGTCGCATGCAGCCATCTGAAATTCTGTGCACTCCTGACAGAGAGCCAGGCTTGTATTACAGACACACCAAGCATGGTTGGACACTCCCCTGACAGAAGAGCAGGTTTATGCTGCAGAGTGTGCCCACCCAGTTTTTGAATGCTTCTGACAGAGGTACAGACCTGTTTCACAGCTGAGCCAGCACCAGAGTAACAAACAACCTCAGGACAAATAGCAGTGATGAACCGCACTGCTCCTTCACCCACGGAAAGTGTTAACATGGAGCCTGGCTGCTTTTCAGTGCCTTCCCCCAAATTGCCATTACCCTGTGCCCCAAACTAGCCTGAGCCCTCCACATCAAACTCTGCCCCCAAGGGAATCAGCAGGAGGGCTCAGAAAAACTGTAAAACAAGGCACAGCAGCCTGTCTGCACAGATCTAAAAGGCGAGAACATCATCACATTTCTGAAAAGAAGATGCACACTGAAACCAAGACAACTGAGTCAAAGAGGAGAAGCCCACCCTCCAGAAAAGCTCCAAGAGTGAGAAAATCTAACGTCTAAGAGAAGATACAGTAAGATGCTACAGTGACACCAACTGAAAAGTGAAAGAAAGACCTCTCCATATCTGCCAGGGAAAGAGCTCTTATGCTAAGGAAGAGAAACACATCAACTACAAAGAACTTCTCAGGAACAAAGCCCCTCAGAGAGAAAATGGAAAACCTCCAGGAAAGAAACTTACAGATTTGGAAATATATGATCTAAGTGACACAGAATTCAAGACTCCACTTCTAAAAATATTCAGAGATCTCAAGGAATGCTGGCTGAGTAATCAACCCAGATAAATGATCTTAGAAGGAAACCTCTGAACAAAAGGAACATTTTAACAAAGAAACTAAAACTATAAAAAAAGAATCAAATAGAAATTTGGAAGATAAAGTGCAATACAAGAACTAAAGCATGAACTAACTAGCATAGGAAGCAGGGCCAACTAGATGGAGGAAAAAATTAGAGGGGTTGAAGATAGAAACATAGAATTGAACAGAAGAAAAATGACAGAGATTTGAAAACCAAAAACAAACAAACAAACAAACAAACAAAAAACAAAGAAAATAAAAAGAAAGATCTCTATAAGAACTATCTGACTCCACGATAAAGGAAAACATTAAGATATTAGGAATACCAGAAGAAATAGAACAAAATTCTAATGAGAGCTTAATCAAACAAATTGTAGGTGAGAACTTTCCAACCCTATGGGAAGAATTGAAACCCCAAATTCAAGAAGAAAATACGGTCCCTAGCTACCTGAATCCCACCAGACCTTCTCCAATGCACATTATACTGAAGATTTCAAATATCAAAGACAATAAAAGAATTCTCAAGGCAACCAGGAAAAACAATATTATAACCTTCAAAGGAATGCCCAATAGGCTATCATCAGACTTCTCAGCAGAGACTCTGTAAGCCAGGAGAGAGTGGAATCATATATTCAAAATATTAAAAGAGAGGAAGTACCAGCCAATAATAATCTATCCAGCAATGTTATCCTTTACAAATGAAGGAGGAATAGACCTTTTCAGACATAGAGGGAAAAAAAAAAACCCAGAAATCAAAAGGAAAAATTATAGACTACCATCAAGCTAAAAAATAGACATAAGAAAAAAGCAAAGAAGAAACCAAGATTCTCAATAACCAAAAATCAGAAGACAAAATAGCCATAGGAAATCTTCATATGTCATCATCAACCTAAATGTAAATGGACCTAACTCACCAATAAAAACGCACAGAGTAACTGACTGGATTAAAAAACAAAACCCATCAATATGCTGTCTCCAAGAGATACACCTCAGCCATAAGGACAAACACAGACTCAGAGAAAAAGAATGAAAAATGATACTGCAAGGAAATGACATCCAGAGAAAAGCAGGAGTAGCCATACTTGTATCTGATGAAACAGACTTCAGAATAAAAAATGTAATAAGCCATGGCCCAGCTAGCTCTTGGTAGAGCATGGGACTCTTAATCCCAGGGTCATGGTTCAAGCCCCTAGCCTGAGTATTACCACCTGTAAAAAAGGTAGTAAGAGGCATAAATGGACACTTCATAATGATAAAAGGGACAATACAATAACAAGAAGACATGACACTCATCAATATATATGCCCCCAACCAGGAAGCACCAAAATTTATAAAGCAAATACTTAAAGATGTAAAAGGTGAAACTGACAAAACACAATTATAGTCAGGGACCTAAACATCCCCTTGACTGTCGTGGATGAATCATCCAAACAGAAAATAAATAAGGAAATAATCAGTTCTAAATGATGCATTACAACATAATTGACATTTACAGGACACTCCATACTACAACACAAGACTGTACATTCTATTCTAGTATACATGGAACATTCTCGAGGATAGACAATATGCTGGGACCTCAGCTAATTCAAGAAAATTGAAATCATACAAAGCATATTTTCAGACCACAAAGCCTTGAAATTAGAGATCAACTGCACAAAAAAAGCAGAAAAAAAACACATATACATGGAGATTAAATAACATATTATTAAGAAATGACTGGAACAAAGAAGAAATAAAGAAGAGATAAAAAATACATAGAGACAATGAAAATACAACGTATCAAAATTATTTGGATGCAGAGAAAGCAGTAATAAGAGGGAAAGTTTTGTCATTACAGGCCTATCCAAAAAAAAAACAAAAAAACAAAAAAATACAAGTAAACAACCTAACATCCCATCTTAAAGAACTAGAAAAAGAAAAAAAGTCCAAAGTCAGCAGAAGGAAGGAAATAATAAAAATCAGAGCAGAACTAAATGAAATAGAGAACAGAACAACAATACAGAAAATTAATGCAATGAAGAGCTGGTTCTTTGAAAAAAATCAATAAGATTGACAAACCCCTGGCTAGGCTCACCAAGGGGCAAAGAGAAAAAACACAAGTAACCAAAATTTCAATTGAAAAAGGAGAAATTACCACTGATACCACAGAAATATAAACAGTTAGAAGAAAGAATTATGAAGGACAATATGCCACAAAATTTAACCTTTAAAAAATAGACAAGGGGAGTTCCCTGATGGTGTAGTGGCTTAAGGCTTCAGTGTTGGCACTGTCAGCACTGCGGTCTGGGTTCGATTCCCAGTCAGGGAGCTACCCACATACCAAAAAGCAAAAAAGAAAAAAAATATATATATATAAAATAGACAAGTTTCTATAAACGTATAGTCTACCTAGATGAATCAGGAACTGGACAATGTAATTGGACCAATCAACAGTAAGGAAATGGAAACAATCATCCCAAACCTCCCCAAAGACAAAAGCCTAGGACCTGATAGTCTCAGCAACAAATTTTATGAAGCATTCAAAAAGGAACTAATGTACTTTCTCCTCAAACTTTTCCAAAAAATTTAAGAACAAATACTTTCCAATTCTTTCTACGAGGCAAACATAACTCTAATACCAAAGCCTGGTAAAAATAAACACAAAAAAAGAAAACTATAGACTAATATCTCTGATGAACACAGGTGCAAATATCCTAAATAAAATACTAGCAAATAGAAATTAATAATGCATCGAAAAAATTATATACCATGATCAAGTGGGATTCATCACACAAACACAAAGATGGTTCAACATACGCAAATCAATCAATGAGATACACCACAATAAACAAACTAAAAGATAAAAATCATATGACTACATCAATTGATGCAGAAAAAGCATTTGACAAGAAACAACATTTATTTATGATCAAAACCCTGAATAAAATGGGTATAAAAGGAAAGTACCTCAACATAATAAAGAACATATATGACAAACCCTCAGCTAATATTATACTGCATGGGAAAAAACTGAAGCCTATTCTCCTAAAATCAGGAACAAAACAGGGATGTCCCCTGTCACCACTACAATTCAATATAGTACTGGAAGTTCTAGCCAGACAAGACAAAGGAATAAAAGGCATCCAAATTGAGAGAGAAGAAGTTAAACTGTCACTTTGTGCAGAAGACATAATCCTTTATATAGAGAATTCTAAAGACTCCACCAAAAAACTATTAGAAATAATAAACAAATACAGTAAAGTTCCGGGATATAAAACCCATGTACAAAAATCAATTGCATTTCTATATAACAATAGCAAAACTTCAGAAAAAGAAATGAGACAAACAATACCTTTTGCAATTACAACAAAAGAATAAAATACCTAAGAATAAACTTAACAAAGAATGTGAAGTATCTATATACTAAAAACTATAAGACAATATTAATAGAAATTGAAGAGGACACAAGGAAATGGAAAGATATTCTATGTTCATGGATTGGAAGAATCAACATAGTTAAAATGGCTACATTACCCGAAGCAATATTCAGATTTAATGCAATCCCCATCAAAATCCTACAGACATTCTTTCAAGAAATAGACAAAAGAATCATGAGATTTGTATGGAACCACAAAAGACCCTTAATCACCAAAGCAATCTACATAAAAGGAAAAGTCCAAAGGAATCAAACTGCCTGATTTCAACCTATATTACAAAGCATCAATAATCAAGACAACTTGGTATTGGCAGAAAAACAGACACGCAGACCAATGGAACAGAATTGAAAACCCAGAAATAAACCTCCTAATATATAGACAGGTAATTTTTGACAAAGCAGTAATAATATACAATAGGAAAAAGAAACCCTCTTCCGTAAATGGTACTGGGAAAATTGGAAAACCACAGGCAAAAGAATGAATCTGAACTTCAAACTGTCAGCATATACCAAAATTATCTCAAAATAATTTGTGAAGACCTCCACATAAGACCTAAAACAATAAACTGTATAGAAAAAAACATTGGTACTAAACTTACAGACCTTGGGCTCAAGGAGGATTCATGAACCTGACCTCAAAGGTTAGGGAAGTAGAAGCAAAAATAAATGAATGGGATTATATCAAACTAAGAAGCTTCCATACAGCAAAAGAAACCATCACCAAAGCAAAGAGACAGCCAACTGAATGAGAGAAAATATTTGTAAACAATGCTTCTGATAAGGGACTAATATCCAAAATATATAAACAACTTGTAAAAGTCAACCATAAAAAAACGAACAATCCAATTAAAAAATGGGCAGAGGAACCGAACAAACACTTCTCCCACAAAAACATGCAAATGGCCAACAGATATTTGAGAAATGAAAATCAAAAACACAATGAGATGCCACCTCACACCTATTTGAATTGGTATAATCAACAAGACAGGAAATAACTAATTGGAGAGGCTGTAGAGAAAGAGAACTCTCATACACTGCTGGTGGGAATGCAAACTGGTAAAATCACTATGGAGGACAGTATGGAAGTTCCTCAAATAATGAAGAATAGAGTGACCATATGACCTGTCAATCTCACTTCTGGGTATCTACACAAAAAGTCTGAAAACCTTAGTCCACAAAGATGTATGCATCCAATGTTCATTGCAGCACTATTCACAGTGGCCAAATCATGGAAACAGCCAAAGTGTCCTTTGATAGATGATTGGCTAAAGAAGCTGTGGAATATACACTATGGAATATTACTTAACCATAAGAAAAGACAAAATAGGGCCATTTATGACAACATGGATAGACCTTGAGACCATCCAAAGTGAAATAAGCCAGACAGAAAAATCCAAGAACCATATGAATTCACTCATATGTGGAACACAAAGCTAAAAGCGACAAAGAAACAAAACCTCATGGACACAATCAATACTTTAGTGTTGAGTGGGTATCTGAGGGTCTGGAGGAAGGGGATTGGAGAGGAGGGAGGCAGAGTCAAATATGTGGTAATGGTAAGAGTACTAATTCAGGGTTAACACATAACACAACACATAGATAATGTATTGTAGAATTGTACACCTTAAACCTATGTAATTTTTACTAATCAATGTCACTCCAATAAATATAACAATAAAAAGAAAAAGTATGGAAAAAATATAACTATAACTTGAAGGAATATACCTTAAATGTGGAGCCTTAGCCACATCAGTCTCCAATGGACTTCCCACACTGTTCAAAAATTTGCTGCTTTTTCTATTGAGATCTCTTTACCTTTGCCCAAAGCAGCTTTTTCAAATTTGCACTGCTCTCCTTAAATTCCCTTTCCCCATCTTATCCACAGAAACAACAAGACTTATCAGAATAAACTCCTTTATACTACCTGACCTTAAAAGATCAGTATCTTTCTCTCCCCACTTCTCTCAGAATCTCCTAAGAGCTCACTCATCTTTGTTTCCCTAATTCCTAGCTCGACACATGTAGTGGGAGTTCCTTAAATATTGGCTGAGTCAAAAAAGTTAGCCTTACCCATCAGCATTAGCCTCTCAGTAAAAATGTCCTTTTAGTTCTAAAAAGCCCCAAGACAAGGAAAACCTCTCATTTGCCATTTTGTTACTGGATGCTGAATTTCTCCAATAACTTCATGTGACCAGTGTGGTTTTTTTAGGTTCATGGCCTGTCTGCTCCTGTTCAATATGTAAATCTTATAAAATTAAATGGATTCTATCTAGAATCTGTTATTACAACACAAATATGCATCAGGACAAGAAAATCGTGCAGTTGGATGATTCTGTATTTGTAATGTATGGGGACAAGTTAATAGAAAAAACAAATTAATGGAAACAACTTCTATTCTAGCCAAAAACTGTTTAAAGGAAGGGCTTAGGCATTGAAGCAATTCAGAGCAAAGTGAATGTACTTCTATTTGAACAAGTGAGAACCCAAGAAAAGCAATAAAGCATTATGCATACAATATTGGATATGGGGGAGGGAAAAGGTCTTATGTATTTTTTTTATTTGGGCTAATCAAGTCCAAGAGCTTGGTTGATTGAGATTTTGAAAGCATATGCACAGATACATAATTAATTAGATTTTCTATTAAATATAAAATCCTTGAGAGCTGTATGGGACATGTTCAGCAAATATTATTTAAGAAGAAGTGGTACCCAAAGATTTCTAATTTCTGATTTAAGTATAACCTACCATATATGACCTGTAGGGGGTGCACTGAAACAATAATATGCTCTGAAAGTGAAGCTATGCCTTTGTGTAGTGATACCAGTGAAACCTAAGATGGTGAGAGGGTGTCTCATGAAATCTTTTATATGGTGTCAATAAGTGTCTCCCTGAAATATGTTTAACTTTTACATGTCATCTAGAACTTTTATTTCCACCCCCTAAAGGTGGGAGGGTATGCACGAAATCAAATGACATTAGATTCTCAAGATCCTGAAAAATATTAATAATAACTAATTAAAACATAGCTCAAACATGATTATTTACCCTGCAAATAAAAAAAATAATTTATTTGCTAAGTCATTACTATTCTTCAGAATACAATACTATGCAATTCAATAAACTAAATTGTAGCCTCCTTGGAATAAAAAGTTATGTCTTACTTACATCATTTGTATTCTTATTGCTTATCAAGGTACCTGGTGCTCATTAGACCTTAATAAATACATAATCTCTTCCTTCATTCCCACTCTTTGTGGATGGCAGTGATTGTGATGGACATAGTGATAGTCTCGAAGTATGTGGTGATACATTTGAGCTAAAGACTTCTTGAAAAATTAAAAAATACAGCATTTTAGAATTGAGAGGAACTTTAGAGCAGTGATTCCACAACCTAATTTCATATTCTATCCTCTAGGGAAACTGTAACATTTCTAGATATTCTGCTAGATAGAAACATTTCTAGATAGATTTTTTTTTTCTATCTGGATAGAATTTCTAAAGAGAAAATATTCTACAGTCAAACCCAAAAATTTAGCCTCAATCACTCTGAGCAGAGTTGAAGACATAGATAGAACTTTGACTTTGGATCTATACATATGAGCTATACACACACACACACACACACACACACACACATATTTTAAAACATATACATTTATCTTTAATTTATTTTATTATTTTTCAATTATAGTTGACATCAATATTATATTAGTTTCAGGTATAGAATAGTGTTTAGATATTTATATAACCTGCAAAGTGATCCCCCCATAAGTCTAACACCCACCTGGCAATATACATAGTTATTACAATATTATTGACTATATTTCCTATGTTGTACTTTTTACATCCCCATGTCTATCTTGTAGCTACCAATCTGTACTTCTTAATCCCTTCACCTTTTTCACCCAGCCCCCTAATGACCCTTCTATCTGGTAACCATCAGTTTGTTCTCCATACCTATAAAAGTTTGTTTCTGTTTTGGTTGTTTTTAAAAACATATACATTTAAAGACAAATATTTAACTACATGTATCTAAATGTTTATATATTCAAATATACATAAATTACTATATATTTGTATTTCTATATTTAAATTATTTCTGTTTGGGAATCACAAATCTTAGTGGTCCTAGTCCAAGTTTCAGGGACGTACCCATTACTATGCAGCTAGTGGCAGAGTCTCTGATGAAAACAGTGATCACACCCATAAAGAAAAGAAAGTTCTAAAACCAAAACAACTTATCGATTTCAAACCTAGAAACCTTTCTAATGATGGTCGAAAACCAGTTTCCCCTTTGACTCCATACTACCCAACAGCTCTTACCTTCTCATGTTAACGCTGGGTTCCTGTACCTAAGTTTATTACTAAAATTACAAGACATGGGTAAGGAAGATGCCCTCCTAGTGTTTCACTAATTCAGGACTGAGACAAAGTTAACTAATTCATTACAAAGAGCTGTAAATCCTATGGGAACCGCCTGTCAGCACTTAGTTAATCAACCATAAAATCATAGTTGGATTCATTACACATTTTGTTTTCAACTGTGCCCCCTGCCCAAATGGGCCTTGGAGGAGAAATGGACTGGTGAGGCTTAGGTCCTTCTCAGACTCCTCAATGAGTCCAGCTCTACATTCACTTATTCTACTCATTGGCTTTGGCAGAAAATGTTTTCTTTCTTAACCAAGAGCTGCCAGTTTTGAAAAGAGTTTATAGACCACCAATGTAATTGTTTCCTCATCTAGGCTGCTTGGGATAAACCTCGCTGGATGGAATCAGAGACCTGAGAGGCAATGCAGGACATGTTATCTTCTGGTACACAAGTCTTTCTCATGCTTTGGCATTTTTATGCAGGTCATGTCCATTGCTCTGTTTGGAAGCATTTTTTATGTGACTCTTTTGTCCAGAACTTCAATATTAGTGCAGTGAAGTATCCACCTATCATTGCCTTCAGTGTATCTGAGACATCATTAGAGTTTCCTAGGACTGTTTAAAATGAATATAAATCTAAAATAATTCCTAGAAAAGTTGGTGCTTATTCTTAGATACATTTTTCTTTGGCCACTTAGAAAACCTAATCTCAGTACAAAAATGTCTTAACAACTTCTCTTAGAAATTCATTTATAAATTTTTTTATAATTCTTTATAGATTAATTCTGATATTAAGTATAATTTATGCCTAGAAGGTAATTATTCTATTTTTTATCCTTACAACTCATTGTAAAAGTTGTATTTTACTTTATTGCTTTAACTAAAGTTTTCAATCACTTTTTCCTGAGAATAATACAGTTTTTTAATATTTCCAGAGAAAGCAGTAATTGTTCAGCAAAAATCTCTGGCTAGGAGTATGTTTGAATCAATAAGAGTCTTAGTATTTTAATTTTCTGAGAACAGCAAAATCAAAACTAGGACCCAGACTCAGTTTTATCCCATTAGGATCCTTCCATGATAGCATGGGGCCCTTTAAAGTTCACAGACATATATGATAAAATATATATTAATTAATATGTGACATCTTTAATACTTGGTAAGAATTTTAACATGTATATTCTTTCCACCAAAAGTCATTCTGCCTTCCTCCATTTCCTCTCCAACCTCTTCCTTTTCAAAATCTTGAAAAGAAGAGAAAGGGAAAAATGAAAATAGATAATAAGGAACCCTATTTTCAAAATACAGACTATCCCATGGTAATAATATCAGTTGACATTGATTGAACACTTACTGCATTCCAGTCACTGTTCTAAGTACTTTACATGTATAACTCAAATACTCAAAACAATTCTATTATTATTATATTTGTTTTACAGTAGAGGAAACCTTAGTCTCCAGAGGTTGTTACTTACCCTGGCCGCAGCGCTGATAGCACCAGTGCTGAAGCCTTAAGCCACTACACCATCAGGGAACTCCCCAAGTATCTTAGATTTAATAGGGGAGTTAATTAGCCCACGCCCCAAGGAGTCAATCACTGTTCATATGTTTGTAGAGCCTAAATTTTTACCCAAATCTGAAGTCTGATTTTTGCTTTAAACTGTTTTGTTTACAGTAGGCTCACAATAGATATTTGTTGCATTAAAATGTTTTTTGATGAAATTTTCTGGAATTTAAGTTGACTAAAATGTAAGCAAAAAGATTAAGCAGATGGAGAAGGGGAAGGAAAACAGGAGGAGGGGGCAGGAGAGAGAGCAGAATTTCTTACTGGGTTTAGCTTGGGTCTCCTGGATAATCTCTTACAAAGTGATGTTGAAAAAAAATCAGTAGTTATCATGATCCAGCTATGATGTGGATCTACATAAGAAGTAATACTATTTAACTATGATTTTCATATATAGGCTTAGCCCTCCCTTAGCAAAGTTTGCCTCCACCCAGGGTTATGCTAGAGCCCTGAAGGGTGAATCCACGCATCTTAGAACTTGACAATTAGTCTAAAATAAAGTAATCATTTGACTCATCTGTCTCATAGAGTCAGATCTTTAACCCTTTGATATTTAAAGTTTCAGAACAATTGGTAAGAAGAACAATAAATAAATTATGGGTTGCTCTGTCATTATTCTAAAATATCACCTTATTCTGAATGCTTATCATTTCCCCCACCACCACCACCATTTTCTGTTCTATTATAACCATTTGTACTGCAAGGACATTGTCAGTGTACATAAACTCATCCATGGGCTATTGGTACTTTTTTAAAATATTCAGCCCCCAAATCAATAACTGGGGAATTTGAATTTTTTCCACATTCTACATTTTTTATGACAGTAGCATAAAAATGTAATACATTGAAAAGAAAGGCCTTAGATTTCCTGACTAAAATATAACTGCTTTTCCTGGATTTGGTGGGTAATTTTACTCCATTGTGCTTTATTTATTCTTAGTAGAACTTGTGGAGTTGTTTTTAGGATAATGTCAGGGTAATTGTTCAAAACTGAGCTATGGGCCAACCCAAGGGCATTCTCCTGGGAACAGTTCAGCTAAAATATACAAAAGATCTCTACTCTTATCAAAAATAATTCTTTTTAAACATAAAGATGAATGATGAAAGTTTTTACATGAGATAAAAAATAACAACAAAATAAGTCAGTAAGTAAATGCTTTATATGCTCTTAGTACATAGTTAAATGACAAATAAAATTGTGTCTCCCAGCCCTTTCTCTTCATGGTTTATTATAAGATGATATATAAGATGCTTTCTGTACACTGGGAAGGGGTGTCCTCTACACACTTCCTTTCTCAGGAAAGTAGCATTGGCCACTAGGCAGTACATAATATTGGTTAATATGAGACCTCTATGTTTCTTCAGCCCTTATTAATTTTTTAAGTTTTTAATGAAATATACAAATAATACATTCTTATTGCAGAAATTTTGAAAGCATATTTAAGCCAAAGAAGAAAACATAAAAATTATTTTATAATCAGACCCATCACCATAGATAACCATCATTAACATTTTATATATAGCCCTCTAGACTATATACACACACACCTACACACACTCACACACTTTACCAATAGTAATTGCTGTTAACAATGAACAGTGGTAGCAATAGCAGCAAGAACCAACACTAATATTAGTTCTAACAATAGTAGTAGCAGTAGGAACTACCAATGGCAAGTCAGCAATAACACTAACAAGAAAATTCATAACCATGACAGACACAACTACAGAGAAAGCTGCAGTCATTGTAGTAGCTGCACTGATAGCAGCTATAGCAATATTAGCAATAATAATATTAATAATGTCAATTATGTAGGATTTATTATATGCCAAGGACTGTTCTGTGTTTTTAAGTATGCTGTCCATTAATCCTCACAACAATCTAATGAAGTAAGTGTATTGGTTGTATCCCCATTTTACAGATGAAAAAGCTGATAAACATTCAGGTTAAGTAACTTGCCCAAGGTCACACAGTCTGAATTAGAACCCTAGGCACTCTGGCTCCAAATCCACTCTTAACTGCTTTACTGGTACCATGAATCAGAAACACACAGTATGAGGAGTATTTTACAATTTGTATATGTAATATAATGAATGAATGAATTTCAGAATAATTCTGAAATTGGAAGAATGTAATAAAAAATATGAAGTAAATTTTTAAAAATCTCATCAACTAATAGTCATTTTTTACAGTTTTTCAATGTTAGTATCTTTCAAAGATGGTATATTTTACAAACATTTTGCTCCCCTGTTTCATGACTTCTCAAGAGCTGCTATACTTTTGTATACTTGCATAATTTTTTAGGGTGTCTGTGAATTAATAAATAAAGGGCAAATGAACCATACTACTTAATTTGTCATAATTCTCAGTTTATAGATGCACCTCCACATTTCAATGCTTTGTAAGTATTTCTCAATGAATGAATCAATAATAAATAAACTATCAGGATCCACATGGAAAGCAGAGTTGTGTTGGACCGCACACATACCACTACAACAAAATTACTATTTAACATTAATGGCAATCGCAGCCAAGGGGATTACAAGAAAAATTAAAAACAAACACAAAAGGTAAATGTTATTGGTGCTTTGGTTTTATTTTGAGGTTATTTTGTCTTCTGTAATTTCATATTTTATAAGTTTAGGTTAAAATTTATGTTTGTAATTTTAATCTGCATGTACAGTTAGGACTGTCCCTTATACAAAAAGATTTCCTCTGCCTCCAGAAAGCTATAAATCAAGGTAGTGTAAAAACTAAAATAAAACATTTTGCTCCAATGCATTAATAAAAATTTATCTTTTTTTTGTTTAAAATGTATTTATTTCTTTTCTATTAAAAATAAACATAACATATTTTAGTAATATATGATAGATAATGAAAACTAAATCTCTTCCTGCAAGTTTGAATGGTAATAAATATTAAATCTTAGGCAAAATATATGACCCCTAACATAAGTTTGAATTCTTGTGTCCTTTTTAATGATTTCAGACTGCCAAAAATGGCAAAATTAGGAAAAGTAAATATACTTTAAATGTAAGATAAAAGGAAAAAAAATTGCCCTCAAAATTATCTTAGGACTTTTCTGCTCAGGGATTATATTGGTAATATAATTTGATTTAATTTCCAAGTCTCTTGTCTGTAGTTTTTTCTTGTTACTGTAGTTGCTTGGTTTTTAACTTGTACACAGGAAACCAGTGCCAATCAATTTTTTCCCAGCGTGACAGGAAACCCTGGTTGGTCAGATGTTGATTGTGCTTACTGTTCATGCTCCACCTATATTTTCTTCTCTTTTGGCTGAACTTAAGACAAATTAATCAGTAGTTGAAATCTGGCAGACAGTTTTGGTGTCTTCTCAGTGATTTGTTGACCTGCACAGCTAAAAAGTAAAAATTCAGTGCATGAAACTTACAGACACTAAATAAAAACACTGCCAAGAATCTCTTATAAGAACTTGCATTGAAAGGCTCATGTTTTGGCTTTTAAATTGAAAATGAATTTTCTTGAGTAATGAAATATCTGCTGGATAAATATTTCACTTTTCTTACCATATTGAGTGGCTTTCTTCACCTCATTGTAAATTCCAGATACGAAATGTGTAATGGGCCAAGGAAGGGCTCAGAGAATGTTAAGCTTTCTAACAGGTGTCTGCCCTTTGTGGTTAATCTTTAACCACCTGCATATTTCTTCATAGTAAGTCCAATTCCACATAAACAAATCCTATCAGAAAGCAAATATAGTAACTTATAATTAAATATTGAACATCAAATCAAACCATATGACTTTCTCATCCCTCAAAACCAAGCTTCTTTGAGCCTCTTCTTTCGTGGTTTATAACTCTATAAAAAGAAAAATTACAAATTCTCTACTAGCATTATGAATTGTTTTCAGAAGGTATTAGATTTTTGTGTGTGTGTTTTGTTTTGTTTTTTGTTTATTTGTTTGTTTTTAATGTGGGTAGTTCCCTGGCTGGGAATCAAACCCAGGTTGCAGCGTTGATAGCACCGAAACCTAGCCACTACACCACCAGGGAACTCCCAGAAGGTATTAGTTTTAAAGACAGTTGGACTAAAATGTATATCTGATTTTATCAGGTCTAGTGATAACAGAGATCATGAGAAATGTACAAGAAATGGGTTTTTTTGTTTGTTTTTTTCTGCATAGGAAGACGAAGGAAGGTAACAATGCAGGAAGGTGAGATTAAGATAAACCTAAACAGGTATGTTGGACCGGATAGGCTTTTCCTGTTCCTAAAATGTCTTCTGTTCTTACACAGGAAAAGCATTCTTATTCACCCGAGGCATTTGCAAGTCTTAGGCACAAGACCTGAAAGTACCCTGGGTTTGGTGGTAAGAAAGCAGGAAAGAAGTGGGTGGAGAGGAAGCGTCCAAAGGCGGGTCTACAACCAGGGCAAATTTCCCAAAGGGTAGAGGAGTATTTAGTCATTTATTCATCCATGTCTCCTTTATTTTTAAAACAAACTCTGTTAGTTTGTTCTTTCTTAGTATTTTCCACTCCAAAATTTCACTACATTTAAAACTGGGTTTGATTCAGGTCACAGTCTCCACAGAATTTGTAAGCATGCACCTGGCAGTTTGCTGCCCTTGCTGATCCTGTCAATTCCTACATCATCTAACAACCTTCCCAAAGTTTTCTTTCCCAGATGTATCAGCAGGGAGAATTTTGATCCACGTGTTTTATGTTTTCACTAGTGTCTTCCACAGAGAGACTAGGTCTATGAACTAAAGATTAAGTGCTAGAAAAAGTGTGCAATGTTTTGAATCCTAACCATTTTTCAGGGCCATCATCCTGGTTTTATACATGAAGCAGAAAACCCCAAAACACTAAAGTATTTTTAAGTAGTCAGGGAGACCTGGCATTTCCCAAGGCCCTATAAGAAACCTGGTAGTGAACCAAAATAGAAGTCTGCAGCAAACCTGAAATGCATTTGAAAGGCATTTAACGACCCCCTCATTCCCCACATTTTCGTTCCCCATTTGATTTGTGTAACAACCTGTTTGGACAGGAGCAATCCTCTGTGCCTGCTCTTCTTTCTACCTGTGGTCCCATTGGAGAGTGCCTAAGAAGTGTGCTCAAGACAGTGGCTGCCAGTTATTCAAAATAGCAGCGGGTGCCCACTATGAGATACTAGCCAGGATAGCTTTACCATGTGCAATACTGACAGAGTAGGTTCCTTAGCATTATTTCTAACTTAATACACTCAGAGCATTAGGATGTGTGGCAGTATTAAGCATAAGTACGAGCATTTGCAGGGCAAGCATAAAGATCACAATGGGTAAATGTCCGCAATGCATTTCTTTCAGGAATAGGGCAAGTGAGTTTTTCTGAATGATCTTGTTTATATATCACATGTGTTTTAAATAACTACCCCTCTCCTGGCATGCTTAGAATAGAAAATGTTACTGTTATGGAGCACCTACCTCTCTTTATATGCAAATCTTTTCCAGTAAAGAACCAAATTTGAGCTTTAATCCAAACCTGGATAGAAAAAGTTGTTTGGGCTAAGATAAAGAAGTGAGGGAAGTAAGATTATTTATTGGGCTTATTTAAATATTAGATAACATCCAAGGTTTTGCATTTATTACCAATAAAAAATTTCCCAGAATAACTATCCCTCTGGAAATACCTTGATTTGTTTCTGTGAATACTTAATATTCGTTGAGCAGCTGCTATGTGCCAGGTGCTGTACAAGATGCATTACATCTATATATTATCATATCCTCCTCATAACCACCTCAGGGAAATAGAGTTTATCTCAGCTTTAATGACAAGGACTGATGCACAGACATTTAAATAAATGTCATAGAGCCTATAGGCAGCAGAGATGATCGTAAGTGTGTGCCACCAAACTCACGCTCTTTCCTATTTTCTGTCTCTCCTGATGCCCAAGGCAACCCATAATTCTTCTGTTTTAACTTTTTTTGTATTCATAGTCTGACCATATTTATTTTTGTCAGCAGATAAATAGAAGCACCCTTAAATAAAGGTATTTGTTCAGCCTAATCCTCATAAACCCATCCGACCTAGAGAAGAGCGGGTGGTGCAGCCTTCCTCCCCTAGATGGCACCTATGCATCACTAACGAATGAAGAAAATGCAGGGTCAGCAAGATTGGGGTTTGCTTTTGTTCGAAGGACACTGAAGCAATTCATTCCTATGTCTTCCAATATCCTGCTAGAGATATTTGTTGTCATTTTAAGATTTACAGGCGAATCAAATGATCAGAGATAAGGATCCTAAAGGAAGTCACAGAAGAATCCTTTCCCAAAGGTCCCATGTCATCTATAGAAGGCAGTTGTTATATGTTCAGATAGTAAATGTTCTCAACAAGGTTGCCCAGCTGGGGGGTCCATGGCTCTTTAAAAGATTCTCCTTCGATGTCAATCAGAGGGCTTTTGTTTCTTTTTTGTTGGCAATGATAAAGATTTGTGTTACATGGAATATTCGAATTTGGGTGCTTAAGCCTTTGCAATTTTCATTCTAAAAAAAAAATAGTAAAGATTTGTTGCCTTCTTGTTCCCCCTGTTAACAAAACCATAATGTAATTTAATCAAGGAGTTTTATAAGATTCATTAGGATCTGCATTAAAAAGGGATTATTGGGGTAAAGTGCAATTTCACATCAGAAATGATCTACAGGAAAAAATGGGGGTGGGAAGCCTTGGAAAGTTTCAATTCATGAACCCTAGGTTCCTATGTTACAGGCCTTATGGAGGGCAGACTAGGAGCGAATTGGCAGTACATTAGAAAGCATGATTACGACAGGGAAAACTGAAATGGCCCTCGTGTCAGCTGTTTTCCTCCACAGGATACTGGGCGATTCCTGTCCTAACCAGATACTGATTACTTAAAGCTTAGCCCAAGAGCTCTTGTCAAAAATTATTTCCTTCGTCTATTTTGATTTGCTGAGGTTTGAAGAATTTCAAAATTTGTTAGGTGTGGACCTGAACTCTAGGAACTGGTCAGAGTATTTGGCTAATGAACTCTTACCCATTTGAACACAATGTCTTAAGTGCCCTGTTTTTAGGTCATTCATGGTTCTCTAAATGTCCTCATCTGACATGGAGAATTATTGATGAAAAATGTGTGAACTGATAAGTCAGACAAATGAAAGTACAAACAGTTCAAAGGACTTCAAACTGTTTTATACAATATTTAAACTGCTATAACTGTTTCAATCTATAAATTTATTATTATATTTCCCAATTATAATTATATTTCTTACATTTTATAAGTATTTTGCCTTATCTATAATATAGATGAACTCAAAATATTTAAGTTATTAAAGACTTTTTTAGAATGAATAAATTTTCTTCACATGAAACACAAAGAATTAATGTAACATCCAACTTTTCAAAATATTCTACCAAATTCAACCCAGAATGGTAAGACACAAAAAAGGTGTGTGTTTGTGTGAGGATGTCCAGAAAGTATCCAGCCATGTCATATGAAAACTTGAGGCATTTATGGCTGGAGTTTTTCTGGACAGCCATCTTATATATAGCAGTAGACCATGAAATACTTTCTTTAAAAAAAAAATCTGTCTTGGAAGTGTAACTACCAGCGTTAAGGCTTATGATACTTTTCTGTTTCAAACATCCAGCAGTCAAGAAGTAACTTCAAATACTGCAAATAATGTAATATTGAAATCAAAATAACAGGTTTTCTAAAACTGATTTTATCACAAATCAGATAGTTTAAGAGACCTTTCAAGTAGTGTGGCTATGTGGAATTTTTAAAAGAGGATCTAACTTCTCATTTCTTGGCATGGATCTGCCATATTTTATATATAGGAGAAACTTACATTAATTATACCTCTCATAATTATTCCCATATTTGCACAAATGAACATTGCTATTACAAACAATGTTCATGGTAACATTGTTTGTAATAGCAAGACGAATTAGAAATAAATATCTATCAATGGTTATTTATCAAAATATGTATTATTATATAATTTTATTTATAAAATCTATATTTTTACTCTAATAAGACAAGCTTTCTAATATATAAAGTGAAAAACATTTGTAAAACTATATGAAATGTTGTGGTTCAGTTTATAATAAAAACCATATACATGTTTATGTTTATAAATACATAGAAAATTTCCAGAAGGGTACATAAGAAACTGAACAGCAGTGAGATCTGAGAGGTACAGAGTTTTCACTTGCCTTCTTCTGTCTTATTTGAAACCTTTACTATAAGTATGCATTAATTTTATAATTGAGTTAAATTAATGGTTTAAAAATTAAAACAATTAAGGTATTGCTTTATTTGAATTAATAGATATTTTAACATAGGAAAGTCTACTCAACATAAAATGGAGATAGAAACCTAAGATGGCAGATTAGATAAATGCTGTGCTTGCCTCATCCATGAACACATTAAAACTACAACTAAATTATGGAACAATCAACCTGTAGAACCCTCTGAAGTCTAGGTGAGCAGAAGTTCTATAACTAAGGATATAAAGAAGAAGCCACGTTGAGACTGGTAGGAGGAGCAGGAACACAAAATGGCATGGTTTCACACCCATGTATGGCTGTTGAAAATTGGGGGAGATATCGCAACCACAGAGTTTTTTAATAGAGGAATGTGGGACCCAACCCCACACCAAGCTCCCCAGTGGTGCTGGGAAGAGGAGCCCCCACAATATCTGGTTGTGAAAAACAGTGGGGATTCTGACCATCTGGGTGGGATGAAAGGCTATGGGAAACTGAAATGTCCTCTTAAAGAGCCTGTGCAAACACTCACTCTACGCTCCATTGGAGACATATGGGGAGAGATTGAGTTGTGTAATTTTGGGGTTAGGACTGGAGGAACAATTTATTTTTTCCTGGTGTGGGGTTCTACTCCCATGCCATCGTCAGGCAGGCACCATTTTTCCTGTTGCACCCTCCCCACCATGACCATGTCCAAATCTGAAGCTGAATTTGTCTGTTCAGCTTTGCTTGCTCTACCCTGGTGACTCACTGAAACCCTACCACACTCAACTCCATACCTCAGAAGGCTTTATCAGCAGCTGAACCTTATAGGAGCCAACAGGTTGCAGAAGGCCTTTTGCAAAGCTACCCAAGACCCAGTATTGGTAGCAGCCATCCTCTATTCACAGTGTGGCCTCTCCCATGCACCTCAAGATACAGTACAGGCAGCAATCAACCATAGATTACTTTGTAGCTGTTACCAGGTAGTCCTCAGCCAGTCCCAAGCATTGGGTCACCTGGGCCTGCACCAAAACCCCTCTGAAGAGACTCCAAAGCTAACATATTTGGAGGTTGCCTTCAGACCACAGCAGAGCACCACTCAATCAGCCCCACAAGTGGCACACTCTAAGGGCAATCTCAACAGGCACCAGGGCCCACTGGAGTGAATCCTGCTCCATGGGGTAAACATCTCCACATAAATAAGCCCATCAGCAGTGGACCTGGCCAAACCTCACAACTGATCAGCCTGAGTGTCAATCCCACCCATTGACATGCCTGCAGCAATCAAGGCTAACCTATAACAGGAGGGCATACACAACCCACAAAAGGGATACTCCTAGAGTACCCAGAGCAGGTGACTAGGTAAATTGTACCACTGGGACCCACAGGGCACTACTACATAAGCTGCATGGCAAGACTGAGAAACATATCAGATATACTCAAAACACAGACACAAACACAAAGAGACAGCCAAAATGAGGAAACAAATAAAATGTCCCAAATAAAAGAACAGCAGAAAAGCCAGAAAAAGAACTAAACAAAATAAAAGAAAGCAACCTACCAGGTACAGAATTCAAAACAATGTTTATAAGGATGCTCAGGGAATTTAGTAAGAACATCAACAAAAACATAGCAAACTAAAAAGGGACATAGAAACAATAAAAAGAACCAATCATAAATAAAGAATACAGTAACTAAAATGTAGAATCCACTAGAAGGAATCACCAACAGGCTAGATGAAGTAAAGGAACAAATCAGCAATTTGAAAGACAAGATAACAGAAAACAGCCAATTTCAACAGCAAAGAAAAAAAATCCAAACTACAAGGATAGTTTAATAAGAGATCTATAGGACAACATCTAGTGTAACAACATTCACATCATAGACGTACCAGAAGAAGAGAGAAAGCAAGGGATTAAGAACATATTTGAAAAAATAATGACTGAAAATTTTCCTATTCTGGCAAAGGAAATAAACACACAAGCCCAAGAAGTACAGAGAGTCCCAAACAAGTTGAACCCAAACAGTACCACACCAAGACACATTATAATTAAAATGGCAAAGGTTAAAGACAAAGAGAAAATCCTAAAAGCCATAAAAGAAAACCAATTAGTTACCTACAGAGGAGCTCCCATAAGACTGCCAGCTGATTTCTCACCAAAATCTTTACAAGCCAGAAGGGACTAGCAAGAAATATTTAAAGTGATAAAAAGCAATAACCTACAACCAAAATTACCAGCAAGCCTAGCATGTAAAATTAAAGGACAGATAAAGAGTTTCCCAGATAAGAAAAAGCTAAAGGAGTTTGTCAACACCAAATCAGAATTATAAGGAATGTTAAGGGACTTCTTTAAGAAAGAAAAAAAAAGATAAAAAATATGAATAATAAAATGGCAATAACTACATATAGATCAACAATTACTTTTGATGTAAATAAATTAAATGCTCCAATAAAAAAATGTAGGGTAGCTGAATGGATAAGAAAACAAAACCCTTATATATGCTGCCTATAAGAGACTCACTTCATAGTAAAGATAAACAAAGATAGAAAGTAAAGGGATGAAAAATGTTATTTTTTAAAAGTAGAAACAAACAAACAAAGCTGGGGTAGCAACACTTACACCACACAAAATAGACTTTTAAATAAGGCTGTATACAACAAAAGACAAAGAAGGACCCAGTAATTCCACTTCTTGGTATTTATCCAAAGAAACCCAAAATGCTACTTTGAGGAGACATGTACATTCATATGTTCATTGCAGCATTATTTACAATAGCCAAGATGTTGAGGCAGCCTAAGTGTCCATTGATGGAAGAATGAATCAAAAGGAGGTGGTACATATGCACAGTGGGATATGCTTGTCAGTAGAACAAAATGCGTTCTTGCCATCTGCAGAAACATTAATGGACCTAGAGGGTATTGTGCTGAGTGGAGTGTCAGACAGAAAAAGACAAATGCAATGTGATTTTGCTTATATGTAGACTCTGAAGAATAACATAAACAAACAAAACAGAAACAAACTCATAGATATAGAAAACATTTTGATGTTTGCCAGATGGGAAAGGAGTTGGGTGGGTGGGTGAAAATATGGAAGGAATTAAGAAGAGCAAACTGGTTGTCACAAAGTAGTTATGGAGAGGTAGGGTATAGCATAAGGAATGTAGTCAAATATTGTAATAACTGTGTAGGGTGTCAGATAGGTCCTATATTTAGGATGATAGGAGGGGAGTTGGGGGACAGGGTAAAATGGTGAAGGGATCGAGTACAAATTGGTAGTTATAAAAGTCATGGGGATGTAAAGTAAATCATAGGGAATATAGTCCATAATATGGTAACAACTATGTATAGTGCCAAGTGAGTACTAGACTAGACAGGAGAATCACTTCTTAAATTATACAAATGTCTACAATGCTGTACACCTAAAATTAATATAAAATAATATTGAATGTCAACTGTAATTGAAAATTAAAAATGGGGAGAAAAGTGGAGGGCAATTAATAGTCTAAATTTCAGGCATAAAACAAATAAGTCATGGGGATATAACATACAATATAAGAAATATATTCAATAATATTGTGGGAGCATGGTACGATGTCAGATAGCTGCTAAATTTATGGTGATAACTTCTTTAGGTATATAAATGTTGAACAACAATGATGTACACCTGAAACCAATACAATGTTCTATGTTAACTGTATTTTTTTTAATATTTAAAAATAGAAAAAAACTAAAATACATAAAAAACATAAAGTGGACAAGAATAGTAACTACATTACTTGAATAATAATGTAGGCAATGGGAGAAAATATTTGCAAACAATGCCTCTGATAAGGGACTAATATCCAAAATATATACAGAACTTGTACAACTCAACAACAAAAAAACAAACAATCCAATTAAAAAATGGGCAGAAGACCTGAATAGACACTTCACCCATGAAGATTTAGAAACAGCCAACAGACATATGAAAAAATGCTTAAGTTTACTAGCTATTAGGGAAATGCAAATCAAAACCACAATGAGATACCACCTCACACCTGTTTCCATGGCTACTATCAATAAAACAAGGAACAACAAGTGTTGGAGAGGGTGTGGAGAAAAAGGGATTCTCATACACTGCTGGTGAGTATGCAAACTGGTACAACCACTATGGAAGACAGTATGAAGGTTCTTCAAAAAATTAAGAGTTACCATATGACCCAGTAATTCCACTTCTGGGATCTACCCCCTAAATTTGAAAACCTTAGTCTGCAAAGATATATAGACCCCAATGTTCATTGCAGCACTATTCACAGTGGCCAAATCATGGAAATAGCTAAAGTGTCCTTTAATAGATGACTGGATAAAGAAGCTATGGTACATACACAATAGAATATTACTTAGCCATAACAAAAGATGAAATAGGACCATTTATGACAACATGGAAGGACCTTGAGACCATCATGCAAAGCAAAATAAACCAGACAGAAAAAACCAAGAACCATCAGATTTCATTCATATATGAAACACAAAACTGAAAGCAACAAAGAAACAAAAACTCATGGACATGATCAATAGTTTAGTGGTTAGTAGTTATCTGAGGGTATAACAGTAGTGGGTAAGAGAGAAGGGACAGGGTCTTAAATATATGGTGATGGAAAGAGAACTGACTCTGGGTGATGAACACATAACACAGCACATAGAGGATGTATTGTAGAATTCTACACCTGAAATCTATGTAATTTTTACTAACCAATGTCATCCCAGTTTAAAAAAAAAGAAAAAAGAAAAAAATACTTTATAAAGCCATAGAAAATATTCTCAAAAGTTCCAGAAATGTAACTGACAGCTGACTTTTAATAGTAACAGTGAAAGTTTAATAGTAATGGAATGATATGCAAATTACCAAAAAAATCCTTCAGCTTAGAAGAATATACCCAGTTAAATTATGATTCAAATATGAATGTTAATGACATTTAAGAAACAAAAACCGAAAAACCCCTGCAGAATTTTCCACCAGTTGGTTCTCTTACTAAAGAAAATGTTTTTTTCCAAAAACGTTTTAAAATATCTATATCAGAAAGAAGGAACATGATCCAAGATTTTAAATGAAAGAAGAATAAAGGGTATAAAAGTAATAAATATGGGCAAATATAATCAAATTTTGGCTGTCCAAAATGATTATAATGCATTCCTTGAAAAATTAAAAAAATATACATAGGGAAGTTGAGATAGGCAATATGAATTCACTGAATGAAATATATTGAGTACATTTTATAATTTCTGTGGTGGCCACTAAAATAATTCATATATAGGTATTAAATGAATCGAGAAAAACAAGGAAATAAGGGGTGAAAACCACACCAATTAACCTAAAAATACAAAGCAGTGGCGGGGGTTGGGGGGCAGTTAGAAAATGTAGCACTGGCTTTCTGTTATCAGTGACAATGGACTAGGGCAATGAGAAACAATTCTACTTTTGATAACTAGGAAAATAAATGGCAAAATGTAATCTTATCTGTTCAAAGCATTAACCTAAATATGGGCCTAAAATAGTATTATAGAAAAAGATGATTGAGTCCAGAAAAAGTGAGATGATCACATTGTTCAGGATATCTACTGATTTTAGGAAAAAAGAGTTTACAGGGCTAGAGGGTCAATGTGTTGGCTGCAGAGCTCTCCTCAGAGAAGAAGGCCTAATGAATCCCTACCTTGCTCTTAGTTAGGACCTCCATGTTCTACACATTAATCCAAATACAGAATAGCTCTCAAAGCTCTAAAGCCAAGCTTTAAATAATCTCAACAGCAAATTCTGTATGGATTTAGTTGCACCAAATAAGACATTGTTATTTTACATAATATGGATTCACCTTTTTAAAAATTTTCTATTGTTCATTTTCTCTTCCATGTATGATATTCCTCCCAGCAGACCTGCACTAAAAGGAATATCATACATAAAAGAGAAAATAAACAATTGAAAGGTTTTAAAAAGTTGGTGAATCCATATGATAATGACTTTATAAAATAACATCTTAAGGCATTCCAAACACACACACACACACATTCACACACACCCAAACTACACAATAATAGCACATTAAGTTGAAAAAAAAGTTAATGAAGTTTAAGTATTCTATGACCCTGTCATTGCTCTACCAAAAGAGGAAAGTACCAAATTAATTTAGGCTTGATAAATCAAGAAGCATAATGTAATACCTATAGTAAATCAAAAGAATAGTAAAAGAATATGAGGGCTGTCCGGGAAAAAATTCCAGCTGTAAATGCCTCAATTATTTATATTACATGGCTGGTTACTTTCCAGACAGCCCTCATATATAACCAGTAATATAATACAAAGGAAAAACTGGAATATTTTAAAACCTGAACCAAAAAGGCAAGAAAAGAGAAAACAGAAACAGAACAGGCAGAAGACATAGAATCAAATAGTAAGATAGTAGATTTAAATTCAGCTATAGCAATAATTAGACTTAATTATTGATTATACTTAATTATTGATTGTACTTAATTGATTATTAGGTAGTAACCTCTACAAATAAAAGCTAGACTTTGTTAGGCAGCCTTGATAAAACAACAAAAATAGCAAATTTTTACATTATGTAAAAGAGATGCACCGAAAACAGAACTTGCAGAAATATTGTAAGTGAAAGGATAGGAAAAATAACATTATGTACACACTAAACCAGTGATTCTCAAAGTGTAGCCCAAAACTCTTATCCCTAGATGCTTTTAAAGGTTCCCTGGAGTCAAAATTATTTTTGTAATAACTCTAATTAACTCTAAATAACTCTAATTTGTTATTTGCCTTTTTCACTCTCAATTGTTCACAAGCATTTAGTGGAGTTTTTCAGAGGCTACATGAAATGTGATATTGCAGCAAACTGAATGCAGAAGAAAACATGGAAATCCAGCTGCTTTGTGTTAAGTAAAACATGAAAGAGATTTGCCAATATGTGTTAACAGTGGCCCTCTTCTCACTGTATCTTTTGTTCAAAAAATATAGCTATAACTTATAAAATTGTTATGAATGCAAAGGCTTTATTAACACAAGCTCTTATTAAATTAAAAAAATACAAAAAAATAATAGTCATATAGACAGACACAGTCATTAAAAGCAAGAATATACCTTTGGGTGTTTACTGCAGAATAAGAAGCAGTGACAAAATTACATTTTAATCTATGCTATGGAGATATAACTCTTAAGTTTCACATCCCTCATATGATTCTTGATATTGCAGTGGTTTCTTTCATTACGATATGTGTATTTCATTCACATATATAGAGAATTACATTATGAACATCCATGCTTCTACCATCAAGCTTAATTAACAAAACTTTATAAATACAATAGAAACTCTGGTTACTTTTGACTAATCTAATTTTCCTCCCTTTCCCTCAAAGAAATCGCTATTCTGAATTTGATGTTTATTATTTCCACAAATAAGTTTATCTTTTTATTTGATATGTATGTATAAACAAGCAATATGTGGTATGATTTTTCATAAACTTTATACAAATGGTGCTTCTGGGTATGTATACTTCTGTCTTACTGGATTAAAAACCTAGATCAAGAACTAAAACTATAAAACTCACAGAAGAAAACATAAGTATAAATGGCCTTAAATTAGGCAATGATTTTTCTGTTGTGATACCAAAAAAAACCCACAACATTCGATTCCTGGTCAGGGAACCAACCAACAATAACAAAAACAAACAAACAAACAAAAAATAAATAAATAACTTGGACTTCATCAAAATTAAAATGTTTGGGCATCAAATACATAATGATGGAAAGAGAACTTACTCTGGGTGGCGAGCATGCAATGCATTACATTACTCGTAGACGATGTATTGTATGTAGAATTGTATACCTGGAACCTATGTAATTTTTACTAACCAGTGTCACCCCAGCAAATTTAACAATATAAATAAATAAATAAAATTAAAATGTTTGTGCTTCAAAGGAGGCTATATTTATCTGGGTTCTCCATGGAATCAGAATTAGTAGGATGCACACACACACACACACACACACACACACACACACACAGATTTAGTATAAGGAATTGGCTCACATTATTATGGCAGTGGGCAAATTCCAAGATCTGCAGGTTGAGTAGACAACCTGGCAATCTAGGAGGATCAATCATGTACTTCCAGTCTGAAGGCCAGCAGCCTCGAGACCTAAAAAAAAGCCAATGCTTTGAGTCTGAAGACAGGAAAAAAATTGATGTTCCAGTTTAAAAGCTGTTGGCAAGAATTCTTTCCTATTTAGGAGGGCAAGAGGCTTTTTGTTCTATTCAGGCTTTCAACTGATTGTGTGAGGCCCACCCCCATTATGGTGGGCAATCTGCTTTACTTAGTCTACTGATTTAAATGGTAATTTCACTCCAAAAATGCTCAAAATAATGTCTGGTCAAATATCTTAGCATTCCATGACTCAGTCGACACATAAAATTAACCATCACACATACTATCAAGGAAGTGAAAAGATAATCCATAATATTGGAGAAAATATTTGTGAATCATGTATCTGATAAAGATCTGGTAACCAGAATATCTAAATGAGGAAGCAGTATAGCAGAGTGGTTAAGACCACAGGTACTGAGAGGCAGAATATATAAATAACTTTACAACTCAAAAATGAGAAGAAAAATAATTTTAAGATGTGCAAAGGATTTAAATAGACATATCTCTATAGAAGAAATACAAATAGCCAGTAAGCACATGAGGAGATGCTCAACATCATTAGCCATGTATTAAGGATGCAGTCAAAACTGCAATAAGTTACCACATCACACCAAGTAGGTTGGCTTTAATCAAAACTATGGACAATAACAAGTATTGGCAAGAACATGGCGAAATTAGACCTCTCGTATATTGCTGGTGGGAATATACAATGGTGCAGTAACTTTGGAAAAATATTTGGCAGTTTTTTATGAAGTTAAACCTAGAGTTAGTTACTATGTGACCCAGCAATGCCACCCTGAAGTGTATGCCCAAGAGAAATAAAACACCTCCACAGAAAATCTTGCATACAATATTCATAGCAAAATTATTCATAATAGCTCAAAGTGAAAACAATCTATATGCCCATAAATTGATAAATGAATAAATAAATGTGATATATCCATTCAAGAACATACTGAGCTATAAAGAGAAATAGAGGATTGATAGATAACTACAACATAGATGAACCTTGAACATTTTATGCTAAGTAAAAGACTTGAGACACAAAAGGTCATATGTTGTATGATTCCATTTATATGAAATATCCAAAATAGGCAAGTTCATAGACATAGAATGTAGATTAGTAGGTGGAATGAGGAGTAACTGCTAGTAGGTAGGAAGTTTCTTTTTGGGGTAAAGAAAGTATTAGAAAATTGAATCTTGTAATGCTTATGCAACTCTGTGACTATAGGAAAAACATTTGAATTGTACAATTTAAAACAATAAATTTTATGGTACGTAAAATATATCTCAATAAATAAGAGGAAAAGTATATATAACTTTAATTTTATATCAAAATATTGGCTGTTTCTAGAAAATTAGTTGGACATTACTTCTGGCATATTTTTCATTTTATTTGACTTGGTTTGATATGCAAATCTAGAACATTTTTATTTATAGAAAGTAAAAGGGTGTATTTTCTACAGCAAGTATAAAAGTGTCCTTTACATGACAAATTTCAGTTTACTCTTTAAAATGTATATGACATTTTACATTCCAGAAATATTGATTATTTTTACCAGTCCATCTGCTCCTTGAACATGATGTAAAACAGAATGTCCAAAGTAAAAATTCTTTTCATTGTCTGGTATGCATGATATCTGTACTTAAATGAATGGCAATTCAATTTTCAAGGCTATCCTGCAACAATTTCATCTGACAGTGGATAAAAGAAGACCCAGCAATAAAAATGAATTACTATAAATGGCACCAAATCAACATATTCCAGTTACTTGAGAGCAAAATCTTATTTTAACTATTGGTATTATGTTTAATAATTTATATTTAAACATCTATCCTTGTCCTAGTCATCTCTGATAACATAATTGTGTGTTTACATTGGCGAGAATGTGATCATAGTTACCAAATCAAGTGCCTCTCTCTTCATTTATCACTAACACAACCCTTCCAAATAATGGAGGCCTTCCTTCCACCTGGGAAATGATGGTACTTTAAATACAATTGATGGCCACAGAATAACCCAGCAAAGTCATTGACTCTTCACTGGCCAGAGGAATCGGCTCCCTATTCCAAAATTACAAGGTGAAAGGCCAGCAACTTTAGAGGGCAAGTCATCCTGGTTTGTGCCTAAAATGTTCTAACTGACCAAAGCTCACAACTGCATTGCTGGGTGGTGCACTTTTAAATGAACACTGAACAAACACAGGCATGTTTATTTAAATAAATTGCTGTTCTTAGATAAACATTTGGGGAAACTCTGGAGACAGTAGATTTTCATAATTTTGACTGAGAGTTTATTTTACATAAAGGTAGGCTTTCATATACCCTAGTTACTGACTTAAATATCTACTCCTTACATCACATGACCGAGAATTTCTAGAATTGTTCAAATGAGTATTAAATTAATTGCTTGTTAAAATAGCTAATTCCTTTTAAAAGTGTGAAAATTTTTCTTTTGAAAATTTATTTATTTATTTATTTTTTAATTCATTTTTATTGTTAGACTTATTGGGGTGACATCTGTTAGCAAGGATTACATAGGTTTCAGGCATACAATTCTACAGTGCATTGTCAACTTGATGTATAATAAGTTCACCACCTAATGTGACTTCTCTTTCCATCACCTTATATTTAGCTTCCCCCCCTCCTCTCCCACCCCC